>CATOCB010000098.1:0-263000 GCA_951411735.1 Somateria mollissima | reverse complement strand
CACCGGCCCCAGTTGACCGGGGTCACGTGGGGTCACCGGCCCCAGGTGACCGGGTCACGTGGGGTCACCGGCCCCAGGTGACCGGGTCACGTGGGGTCACCGGCCCCAGGTGACCGGGTCACGGGGGTCCCGGCCCCAGGTCAGCGGGTCACGTGGGGTCACCGGCCCCAGGTGACCGGGTCACGTGGGGTCACCGGCCCCAGGTGACCGGGGTCACGTGGGGTCACCGGCCCCAGGTGACCGGGGTCACGTGGGGACACCGGCCCCAGGTGACCGGGTCACGTGGGGTCACCGGCCCCAGGTGACCGGGTCACGTGGGGTCACCGGCCCCAGGTGACCGGGTCACGTGGGGTCACCGGCCCCAGGTGACCGGGTCACGTGGGGACACCGGCCCCAGGTGACCGGGTCACGTGGGGTCACCGGCCCCAGGTGACCGGGTCACGTGGGGACACCGGCCCCAGGTGACCGGGTCACGTGGGGTCACCGGCCCCAGGTGACCGGGTCACGTGGGGACATTGGCCCCAGGTGACCGGGTCACGTGGGGTCACCGGCCCCAGGTCAGCGGGTCACGTGGGGACACCGGCCCCAGGTGGACCGGGTCACGTGGGGTCACCGGCCCCAGGTGACCGGGTCACGTGGGGTCACCGGCCCCAGGTGACCGGGTCACGTGGGGTCACCGGCCCCAGGTGACCGGGTCACTTGGGGTCACCGGCCCCAGGTGTGCGGGTCACGTGGGGTCACCGGCCCCAGGTGACCGTTCACGTGGGGTCACCGGCCCCAGGTGACCGGGTCACGGTGGGGTCCACCGGCCCCAGGTGACCGGGTCACGTGGGGACACCGGCCCCAGGTGTACCGGGTCACGTGGGGTCACCGGCCCCAGGTGACCGGGTCACGTGGGGACACCGGCCCCAGGTGACCGGGTCACGTCGGGTCACCCGGCCCAGGTGACCGGGTCACGTGGGGTCACCGGACCCAGGTCAGCGGGTCACGTGGGGGACACCGGCCCCAGGTAACCGGCTCATACCGAGTCCCCGGACCCAGGTCACCGGGTCAGTTCGGGACCCCGGACCCAGGTCGGGTCATGTCACGTCCCATGCCCGGGTCCCCGGGTTGGATTTTTTACCCAGGCCCCGGGTCACAGGGTGATGTCGGGTCAACGGCCTGGGTACAAGGGTCTGGTGACCACCCCGACCCCAGGTCCCCGGGTCATGACGGGACACCGGACCAGGTCCCGAGTCCGGTCGACACCACAGCCCCAGGTCACCGGGTCATGTCGGGACCCCAGCCCGGGTCCCCGGGACGCGTTTTTTACCCCAGCCGCAGATCACCGGGTCCTGTCGGGTACCCGGGTCGGGTCCCCTGGACAGGTCGGGCACCCCGGGCCCCGGGTCACGGGGTCATGTCGGGTCGCTGTCCCGGGTACCACTGTCAGGTGACCACCCCGCCCCGGGAGACGGAGTCATACCGGGTCCCCGGCCCGGGTCCCCGGGTTGCATCGGGACACCAGCGAAGGACCCACCGGGTCCTGTCGGGTCCCCGGCCCCGGTCCCCTGGACAGGTCGTTAACCCGGCCCCAGGTCACCGGCTCATGTCGCGCACCCGGCCTGGTTCCCAGGGTTCCGGTGACCACCCCGGCACCAGGACCCCCGGGTCACGTGGGGACAACCGGCCCCAGGTCACCGCGTTAGGTCGGGACCCCGAACCCCAGGTCCACGAGTCCGTCGACACCACAGCCCCAGGTCACCGGTCGTGTCGGGTAACCGGCCTGGTTCCAAGGTTCCGATGACCACCCCGGCACCAGGACCCCGGGTCACGTGGGGACACCGGCCCCAGGTGACCGGGTCACGTGGGGACAACCGGCCCCAGGTCATCGGGTCACGTGGGGTCACCGGCCCCAGGTGACCGGGTCACGTGGGGACACCGGCCCCAGGTCATCGGGTCACGTGGGGTCACCGGCCCCAGGTGACCGGGTCACGTGGGGGTCACCGGCCCCCAGGTGACCGGGGTCACGTGGGGTCACCGGCCCCAGGTGACCGGGGTCACGTTGGGACACCGGCCCCAGGTGACCGGGTCACGTGGGGTCACCGGCCCCAGGTGACCGGGTCACGTGGGGTCACCGGCCCCAGGTCAGCGGGTCACGTGGGGACACCGGCCCCAGGTAACCAAGGCATGTCGGGGACCCCAGCCCGGGTCCCCGGGACGGGTTTTTACCCCAGCCGCAGATCACCGGGTCCTGTCGGGTCCCCGGCCCGGGTGTCCTGGACAGGTCGATAACCCGGCCCCAGGTCACCCGGTCATCTCGCGCACCCGGCCTGGTTCCAGGTTCCGATGACCACCCTGGCACCAGGACCCCGGGTCACGTGGGGACACCGGCCCCAGGTGACCGGGTCACGTGGGGTCACCGGCCCCAGGTCAGCGGGTCACGTGGGGACACCGGCCCCAGGTGACCGGGTCACGTGGGGGTCACCGGCCCCAGGTCAGCGGGTCACGTGGGGACCCCGGCCCCAGGTGACCGGGTCACGTGGGGACCCCGGACCCAGGTAACCGGGTCATACCGAGTCCCCGGACCCAGGACACCGGGTCAGTTCGGGACCCCCGGACCCAGGTCGGGTCATGTCACGTCCCATGCCCGGGTCCCCGGGTTGGATTTTTACCCAGGCCCCGGGTCACAGGGTCATGTCGGGTCAACGGCCTGGGTACAAGGGTCTGGTGACCACCCCGACCTATGTCCCCGGGTCATGACAGGACACCGGACCAGGTCCCCGAGTCCGGTCGACACCACAGCCCCAGGTCACCGGGTCATGTCGGGACCCAGCCCGGGTCCCCGGGACGGGTTTTTACCCAAGCCCCAGATCACCGGGTCCTGTCGGGTACCCGGGTCGGGTCCCCTGGACAGGTCGGCACCCCGGCCCCGGGTCACGGGGTCATGTCGGGTCGCTGTCCCGGGTACCAGTGTCAGGTGACCACCCCGGCCCCGGGAGACGGAGTCATACCGGGTCCCCGGCCCAGGTCCCCGGGTTGCATCGGGACAAAAGCACCGGATCACTGGATCACGTGGGGGCCCGGGCCCGGGTCCCCGGGTTGCATCGGGACACCAGCGAAGGACCACCGGGTCCTGTCGGGTCCCCGGCCCGGGTCCCCTGGACAGGTCGTTAACCCGGCCCCAGGTCACCGGGTCGTGTCGGGTAACCGGCCTGGTTCCCAGGTTCCGGTGACCACCCCGGCACCAGGACCCCGGGTCCCGTGGGGACCCCGGCCCCAGGTGACCGGGTCACGCGGGGTCACCGGCCCCAGGTCAGCAGGTCACGTGGGGTCACCGGCCCCAGGTCAGCGGGTCACGTGGGGACACCGGCCCCAGGTCACCGCGTCAGGTCGGGACCCCGAACCCAGGTCCACGAGTCCGTCGACACCACAGCCCCGGGTCACCGGGTCGTGTCGGGTAACCGGCCTGGTTCCCAGGTTCCGATGACCACCCCGGCACCAGGACCCCGGGTCACGTGGGGACACCGGCCCCAGGTGACCGGGTCACGTGGGGTCACCGGCCCCAGGTGACCGGGTCACGTGGGGACACCGGCCCCAGGTGACCGGGTCACGTGGGGTCACCGGCACCAGGTGACTGGGTCACGTGGGGTCACCGGCACCAGGTGACCTGGTCACGTGGGGTCACCGGCCCCAGGTCAGCGGGTCACGTGGGGACACCGGCCCCAGGTAACCAAGGCATGTCGGGACCCAGCCCGGGTCCCCGGGACGGGTTTTTACCCCAGCCGCAGATCACCGGGTCCTGTCGGGTCCCCGGCCCGGGTCCCCTGGACAGGTCGATAACCCGGCCCCAGGTCACCCGGTCATCTCGCGCACCCGGCCTGGTTCCCAGGTTCCGATGACCACCCCGGCACCAGGACCCCGGGTCACGTGGGGACACCGGCCCCAGGTGACCGGGTCACGTGGGGTCACCGGCCCCAGGTCAGCGGGTCACGTGGGGACCCCGGCCCCAGGTGACCGGGTCACGTGGGGACCCCGGACCCAGGTAACCGGGTCATACCGAGTCCCCGGACCCAGGTCACCGGGTCAGTTCGGGACCCCGGACCCAGGTCGGGTCATGTCACGTCCCATGCCCGGGTCCCCGGGTTGGATTTTTACCCAGGCCCCGGGTCACAGGGTCATGTCGGGTCAACGGCCTGGGTACAAGGGTCTGGTGACCACCCCGACCCCAGGTCCCCGGGTCATGACGGGACACCGGACCAGGTCCCCGAGTCCGGTCGACACCACAGCCCCAGGTCACCGGGTCATGTCGGGACCCAGCCCGGGTCCCCGGGACGCGTTTTTACCCCAGCCGCAGATCACCGGGTCCTGTCGGGTACCCGGGTCGGGTCCCCTGGACAGGTCGGCACCCCGGCCCCCGGGTCACGGGGTCATGTCGGGTCGCTGTCCCGGGTACCAGTGTCAGGTGACCACCCCGGCCCCGGGAGACGGAGTCATACCGGGTCCCCGGCCCGGGTCCCCGGGTTGCATCGGGACACCAGCGAAGGACCACCGGGTCCTGTCGGGTCCCCGGCCCGGGTCCCCTGGACAGGTCGTTAACCCGGCCCCAGGTCACCGGGTCATGTCACGCACCCGGCCTGGTTCCCAGGTTCCGGTGACCACCCCGGCACCAGGACCCCGGGTCACGTGGGGACCCCGGCCCCAGGTCAGCGGGTCACGTGGGGACACCGGCCCCAGGTCACCGCGTCAGGTCGGGACCCCGAACCCAGGTCCACGAGTCCGTCGACACCACAGCCCCGGGTCACCGGGTCGTGTCGGGTAACCGGCCTGGTTCCAAGGTTCCGATGACCACCCCGGCACCAGGACCCCGGGTCACGTGGGGACACCGGCCCCAGGTGACCGGGTCACGTGGGGTCACCGGCCCCAGGTGACCGGGTCACGTGGGGTCACCGGCCCCAGGTGACCGGGTCACGTGGGGTCACCGGCACCAGGTGACCGGGTCACGTGGGGTCACCGGCCCCAGGTGACCCGGTCACGTGGGGTCACCGGCCCCAGGTGACCGGGTCACGTGGGGTCACCGGCCCCAGGTGACCGGGTCACGTGGGGTCACCGGCCCCAGGTCAGCGGGTCACGTGGGGACACCGGCCCCAGGTGACCGGGTCACGTGGGGTCACCGGCCCCAGGTGACCGGGTCACGTGGGGACACCGGCCCCAGGTGACCGGGTCACGTGGGGTCACCGGCCCCAGGTGACCGGGTCACGTGGGGACACCGGTCCCAGGTGACCGGGTCACGTGGGGTCACCGGCCCCAGGTGTTCGGGTCACGTGGGGTCACCGGCCCCAGGTGACCGGGTCACGCGGAGTCACCGGCCCCAGGTGACCGGGTCACGTGGGGACACCGGCGCCAGGTGACCGGGTCACGTGGGGTCACCGGCCCCAGGTGACCGGGTCACGTGGGGACCCCGGCCCCAGGTGACCGGGTCACGTGGGGACCCCGGACCCAGGTAACCGGGTCATACCGAGTCCCCGGACCCAGGTCACCGGGTCAGTTCGGGACCCCGGACCCAGGTCGGGTCATGTCACGTCCCATGCCCGGGTCCCCGGGTTGGATTTTTACCCAGGCCCCGGGTCACAGGGTCATGTCGGGTCAACGGCCTGGGTACAAGGGTCTGGTGACCACCCCGACCCCAGGTCCCCGGGTCATGACGGGACACCGGACCAGGTCCCCGAGTCCGGTCGACACCACAGCCCCAGGTCACCGGGTCATGTCGGGACCCAGCCCGGGTCCCCGGGACGGGTTTTTACCCCAGCCGCAGATCACCGGGTCCTGTCGGGTACCCGGGTCGGGTCCCCTGGACAGGTCGGCACCCCGGCCCCGGGTCACGGGGTCATGTCGGGTCGCTGTCCCGGGTACCACTGTCAGGTGACCACCCCGGCCCCGGGAGACGGAGTCATACCGGGTCCCCAGCCCGGGTCCCCGGGTTGCATCGGGACACCAGCGAAGGACCACCGGGTCCTGTCGGGTCCCCGGCCCGGGTCCCCTGGACAGGTCGTTAACCCGGCCCCAGGTCACCGGGTCATGTCGCGCACCCGGCCTGGTTCCCAGGTTCCGGTGACCACCCCGGTACCAGGACCCCGGGTCACGTGGGGACACCGGACCCAGGTCAGCGGGTCACGTGGGGACACCGGCCCCAGGTCACCGCGTCAGGTCGGGACCCCGAACCCAGGTCCACGAGTCCGTCGACACCACAGCCCCGGGTCACCGGGTCGTGTCGGGTAACCGGCCTGGTTCCAAGGTTCCGATGACCACCCCGGCACCAGGACCCCGGGTCACGTGGGGTCACCGGCCCCAGGTGACCGGGTCACGTGGGGACACCGGCCCCAGGTCATCGGGTCACGTGGGGTCACCGGCCCCAGGTGACCGGGTCACGTGGGGTCACCGGCCCCAGGTGACCGGGTCACGTGGGGTCACCGGCCCCAGGTGACCGGGTCACGTGGGGTCACCGGCCCCAGGTGACCGGGTCACGTGGGGACACCGGCCCCAGGTGACCGGGTCACGTGGGGTCACCGGCCCCAGGTGACCGGGTCACGTGGGGTCACCGGCCCCAGGTGACCGGGTCACGTGGGGTCACCGGACCCAGGTGACCGGGTCACGTGGGGACACCGGCCCCAGGTGACCGGGTCACGTGGGGTCACCGGCCCCAGGTGACCGGGTCACGTGGGGTCACCGGCCCCAGGTGACTTGGTCACGTGGGGACACCGGCCCCAGGTGACCGGGTCACGTGGGGTCACCGGCCCCAGGTGACCGGGTCACGTGGGGACACCGGCCCCAGGTGACCGGGTCACGTGGGGTCACCGGCCCCAGGTGACCGGGTCACGTGGGGTCACCGGCCCCAGGTGACCGGGTCACGTGGGGACACCGGCCCCAGGTGACCGGGTCACGTGGGGTCACCGGCCCCAGGTCAGCGGGTCACGTGGGGACACCGGCCCCAGGTGACCGGGTCACGTGGGGTCACCGGCCCCAGGTGACCGGGTCACGTGGGGTCACCGGCCCCAGGTGACCGGGTCACGTGGGGTCACCGGCCCCAGGTGACCGGGTCACTTGGGGTCACCGGCCCCAGGTGTGAGGGTCACGTGGGGTCACCGGCCCCAGGTGACCGTTCACGTGGGGTCACCGGCCCCAGGTGACCGGGTCACGTGGGGTCACCGGCCCCAGGTGACCGGGTCACGTGGGGACACCGGCCCCAGGTGACCGGGTCACGTGGGGTCACCGGCCCCAGGTGACCGGGTCACGTGGGGACACCGGCCCCAGGTGACCGGGTCACGTCGGGTCACCGGCCCCAGGTGACCGGGTCACGTGGGGTCACCGGCCCCAGGTCAGCGGGTCACGTGGGGACCCCGGCCCCAGGTCAGCGGGTCACGTGGGGTCACCGGCCCCAGGTCAGAGGGTCACGTGGGGACCCCGGACCCAGGTCACCGGGTCATGTCGGGACCCAGCCTGGGTCCCCGGGACGGGTTTTTACCCCAGCCGCAGATCACCGGGTCCTGTCGGGTACCCGGGTCGGGTCCCCTGGACAGGTCGGCACCCCGGCCCCGGGTCACGGGGTCATGTCGGGTCGCTGTCCCGGGTACCAGTGTCAGGTGACCACCCCGGCCCCGGGAGACGGAGTCATACCGGGTCCCCGGCCCGGGTCCCCGGGTTGCATCGGGACACCAGCGAAGGACCACCGGGTCCTGTCGGGTCCCCGGCCCGGGTCCCCTGGACAGGTCGTTAACCCGGCCCCAGGTCACCGGGTCGTGTCGCGCACCCGGCCTGGTTCCCAGGTTCCGGTGACCACCCCGGTACCAGGACCCCGGGTCACGTGGGGACACCGGACCCAGGTCAGCGGGTCACGTGGGGACACCGGCCCCAGGTCACCGCGTCAGGTCGGGACCCCGAACCCAGGTCCACGAGTCCGTCGACACCACAGCCCCGGGTCACCGGGTCGTGTCGGGTAACCGGCCTGGTTCCAAGGTTCCGATGACCACCCCGGCACCAGGACCCCGGGTCACGTGGGGTCACCGGCCCCAGGTGACCGGGTCACGTGGGGACACCGGCCCCAGGTCATCGGGTCACGTGGGGTCACCGGCCCCAGTTGACCGGGTCACGTGGGGTCACCGGCCCCAGGTGACCGGGTCACGTGGGGTCACCGGCCCCAGGTGACCGGGTCACGTGGGGTCACCGGCCCCAGGTGACCGGGTCACGTGGGGTCACCGGCCCCAGGTCAGCGGGTCACGTGGGGTCACCGGCCCCAGGTGACCGGGTCACGTGGGGTCACCGGCCCCAGGTGACCGGGTCACGTGGGGTCACCGGCCCCAGGTGACCGGGTCACGTGGGGACACCGGCCCCAGGTGACCGGGTCACGTGGGGTCACCGGCCCCAGGTGACCGGGTCACGTGGGGTCACCGGCCCCAGGTGACCGGGTCACGTGGGGTCACCGGCCCCAGGTGACCGGGTCACGTGGGGACACCGGCCCCAGGTGACCGGGTCACGTGGGGTCACCGGCCCCAGGTGACCGGGTCACGTGGGGACACCGGCCCCAGGTGACCGGGTCACGTGGGGTCACCGGCCCCAGGTGACCGGGTCACGTGGGGACATTGGCCCCAGGTGACCGGGTCACGTGGGGTCACCGGCCCCAGGTCAGCGGGTCACGTGGGGACACCGGCCCCAGGTGACCGGGTCACGTGGGGTCACCGGCCCCAGGTGACCGGGTCACGTGGGGTCACCGGCCCCAGGTGACCGGGTCACGTGGGGTCACCGGCCCCAGGTGACCGGGTCACTTGGGGTCACCGGCCCCAGGTGTGCGGGTCACGTGGGGTCACCGGCCCCAGGTGACCGTTCACGTGGGGTCACCGGCCCCAGGTGACCGGGTCACGTGGGGTCACCGGCCCCAGGTGACCGGGTCACGTGGGGACACCGGCCCCAGGTGACCGGGTCACGTGGGGTCACCGGCCCCAGGTGACCGGGTCACGTGGGGACACCGGCCCCAGGTGACCGGGTCACGTCGGGTCACCGGCCCCAGGTGACCGGGTCACGTGGGGTCACCGGACCCAGGTCAGCGGGTCACGTGGGGACACCGGCCCCAGGTAACCGGCTCATACCGAGTCCCCGGACCCAGGTCACCGGGTCAGTTCGGGACCCCGGACCCAGGTCGGGTCATGTCACGTCCCATGCCCGGGTCCCCGGGTTGGATTTTTACCCAGGCCCCGGGTCACAGGGTGATGTCGGGTCAACGGCCTGGGTACAAGGGTCTGGTGACCACCCCGACCCCAGGTCCCCGGGTCATGACGGGACACCGGACCAGGTCCCCGAGTCCGGTCGACACCACAGCCCCAGGTCACCGGGTCATGTCGGGACCCAGCCCGGGTCCCCGGGACGCGTTTTTACCCCAGCCGCAGATCACCGGGTCCTGTCGGGTACCCGGGTCGGGTCCCCTGGACAGGTCGGCACCCCGGCCCCGGGTCACGGGGTCATGTCGGGTCGCTGTCCCGGGTACCACTGTCAGGTGACCACCCCGGCCCCGGGAGACGGAGTCATACCGGGTCCCCGGCCCGGGTCCCCGGGTTGCATCGGGACACCAGCGAAGGACCACCGGGTCCTGTCGGGTCCCCGGCCCGGGTCCCCTGGACAGGTCGTTAACCCGGCCCCAGGTCACCGGCTCATGTCGCGCACCCGGCCTGGTTCCCAGGTTCCGGTGACCACCCCGGCACCAGGACCCCGGGTCACGTGGGGACACCGGCCCCAGGTCACCGCGTTAGGTCGGGACCCCGAACCCAGGTCCACGAGTCCGTCGACACCACAGCCCCAGGTCACCGGGTCGTGTCGGGTAACCGGCCTGGTTCCAAGGTTCCGATGACCACCCCGGCACCAGGACCCCGGGTCACGTGGGGACACCGGCCCCAGGTGACCGGGTCACGTGGGGACACCGGCCCCAGGTCATCGGGTCACGTGGGGTCACCGGCCCCAGGTGACCGGGTCACGTGGGGACACCGGCCCCAGGTCATCGGGTCACGTGGGGTCACCGGCCCCAGGTGACCGGGTCACGTGGGGTCACCGGCCCCAGGTGACCGGGTCACGTGGGGTCACCGGCCCCAGGTGACCGGGTCACGTTGGGACACCGGCCCCAGGTGACCGGGTCACGTGGGGTCACCGGCCCCAGGTGACCGGGTCACGTGGGGTCACCGGCCCCAGGTCAGCGGGTCACGTGGGGACACCGGCCCCAGGTAACCAAGGCATGTCGGGACCCAGCCCGGGTCCCCGGGACGGGTTTTTACCCCAGCCGCAGATCACCGGGTCCTGTCGGGTCCCCGGCCCGGGTGTCCTGGACAGGTCGATAACCCGGCCCCAGGTCACCCGGTCATCTCGCGCACCCGGCCTGGTTCCCAGGTTCCGATGACCACCCTGGCACCAGGACCCCGGGTCACGTGGGGACACCGGCCCCAGGTGACCGGGTCACGTGGGGTCACCGGCCCCAGGTCAGCGGGTCACGTGGGGACACCGGCCCCAGGTGACCGGGTCACGTGGGGTCACCGGCCCCAGGTCAGCGGGTCACGTGGGGACCCCGGCCCCAGGTGACCGGGTCACGTGGGGACCCCGGACCCAGGTAACCGGGTCATACCGAGTCCCCGGACCCAGGACACCGGGTCAGTTCGGGACCCCGGACCCAGGTCGGGTCATGTCACGTCCCATGCCCGGGTCCCCGGGTTGGATTTTTACCCAGGCCCCGGGTCACAGGGTCATGTCGGGTCAACGGCCTGGGTACAAGGGTCTGGTGACCACCCCGACCTATGTCCCCGGGTCATGACAGGACACCGGACCAGGTCCCCGAGTCCGGTCGACACCACAGCCCCAGGTCACCGGGTCATGTCGGGACCCAGCCCGGGTCCCCGGGACGGGTTTTTACCCAAGCCCCAGATCACCGGGTCCTGTCGGGTACCCGGGTCGGGTCCCCTGGACAGGTCGGCACCCCGGCCCCGGGTCACGGGGTCATGTCGGGTCGCTGTCCCGGGTACCAGTGTCAGGTGACCACCCCGGCCCCGGGAGACGGAGTCATACCGGGTCCCCGGCCCAGGTCCCCGGGTTGCATCGGGACAAAAGCACCGGATCACTGGATCACGTGGGGGCCCGGGCCCGGGTCCCCGGGTTGCATCGGGACACCAGCGAAGGACCACCGGGTCCTGTCGGGTCCCCGGCCCGGGTCCCCTGGACAGGTCGTTAACCCGGCCCCAGGTCACCGGGTCGTGTCGGGTAACCGGCCTGGTTCCCAGGTTCCGGTGACCACCCCGGCACCAGGACCCCGGGTCCCGTGGGGACCCCGGCCCCAGGTGACCGGGTCACGCGGGGTCACCGGCCCCAGGTCAGCAGGTCACGTGGGGTCACCGGCCCCAGGTCAGCGGGTCACGTGGGGACACCGGCCCCAGGTCACCGCGTCAGGTCGGGACCCCGAACCCAGGTCCACGAGTCCGTCGACACCACAGCCCCGGGTCACCGGGTCGTGTCGGGTAACCGGCCTGGTTCCCAGGTTCCGATGACCACCCCGGCACCAGGACCCCGGGTCACGTGGGGACACCGGCCCCAGGTGACCGGGTCACGTGGGGTCACCGGCCCCAGGTGACCGGGTCACGTGGGGACACCGGCCCCAGGTGACCGGGTCACGTGGGGTCACCGGCACCAGGTGACTGGGTCACGTGGGGTCACCGGCACCAGGTGACCTGGTCACGTGGGGTCACCGGCCCCAGGTCAGCGGGTCACGTGGGGACACCGGCCCCAGGTAACCAAGGCATGTCGGGACCCAGCCCGGGTCCCCGGGACGGGTTTTTACCCCAGCCGCAGATCACCGGGTCCTGTCGGGTCCCCGGCCCGGGTCCCCTGGACAGGTCGATAACCCGGCCCCAGGTCACCCGGTCATCTCGCGCACCCGGCCTGGTTCCCAGGTTCCGATGACCACCCCGGCACCAGGACCCCGGGTCACGTGTGGACACCGGCCCCAGGTGACCGGGTCACGTGGGGTCACCGGCCCCAGGTCAGCGGGTCACGTGGGGACCCCGGCCCCAGGTGACCGGGTCACGTGGGGACCCCGGACCCAGGTAACCGGGTCATACCGAGTCCCCGGACCCAGGTCACCGGGTCAGTTCGGGACCCCGGACCCAGGTCGGGTCATGTCACGTCCCATGCCCGGGTCCCCGGGTTGGATTTTTACCCAGGCCCCGGGTCACAGGGTCATGTCGGGTCAACGGCCTGGGTACAAGGGTCTGGTGACCACCCCGACCCCAGGTCCCCGGGTCATGACGGGACACCGGACCAGGTCCCCGAGTCCGGTCGACACCACAGCCCCAGGTCACCGGGTCATGTCGGGACCCAGCCCGGGTCCCCGGGACGGGTTTTTACCCCAGCCGCAGATCACCGGGTCCTGTCGGGTACCCGGGTCGGGTCCCCTGGACAGGTCGGCACCCCGGCCCCGGGTCACGGGGTCATGTCGGGTCGCTGTCCCGGGTACCAGTGTCAGGTGACCACCCCGGCCCCGGGAGACGGAGTCATACCGGGTCCCCGGCCCAGGTCCCCGGGTTGCATCGGGACAAAAGCACCGGATCACTGGATCACGTGGGGGCCCGGGCCCGGGTCCCCGGGTTGCATCGGGACACCAGCGAAGGACCACCGGGTCCTGTCGGGTCCCCGGCCCGGGTCCCCTGGACAGGTCGTTAACCCGGCCCCAGGTCACCGGGTCATGTCGCGCACCCGGCCTGGTTCCCAGGTTCCGGTGACCACCCCGGGACCAGGACCCCGGGTCACGTGGGGACCCCGGACCCAGGTCAGCGGGTCACGTGGGGACACCGGCCCCAGGTCACCGCGTCAGGTCGGGACCCCGAACCCAGGTCCACGAGTCCGTCGACACCACAGCCCCGGGTCACCGGGTCGTGTCGGGTAACCGGCCTGGTTCCCAGGTTCCGATGACCACCCCGGCACCAGGACTCTGGGTCACGTGGGGACCCCGGCCCCAGGTGACCGGGTCACGCGGGGTCACCGGCCCCAGGTGACCGGGTCACGCGGGGTCACCGGCCCCAGGTGACCGGGTCACGTGGGGTCACCGGCCCCAGGTGACCGGGTCACGTGGGGTCACCGGCCCCAGGTGACCGGGTCACGTGGGGTCACCGGCCCCAGGTCAGCGGGTCACGTGGGGTCACCGGCCCCAGGTGACCGGGTCACGTGGGGTCACCGGCCCCAGGTGACCGGGTCACGTGGGGTCAACGGCCCCAGGTCAGCGGGTCACGTGGGGACACCGGCCCCAGGTCACCGGGTCACGTGAGGTCACCGGCCCCAGGTGACCGGGTCACGTGGGGTCACCGGCCCCAGGTGACCAGGTCACGTGGGGTCACCGGCCCCAGGTGACCGGGTCACGTGGGGACACCGGCCCCAGGTGACCGGGTCACGTGGGGTCACCGGCCCCAGGTGACCGGGTCACGTGGGGTCACCGGCACCAGGTGACCGGGTCACGTGGGGTCACCGGCCCCAGGTGACCGGGTCACGTGGGGTCACCGGCCCCAGGTCAGCGGGTCACGTGGGGTCACCGGCCCAAGGTCAGCGGGTCGCGTGGGGACACCGGCCCAAGGTCACCGCGTCAGGTCGGGACCCCGAACCCAGGTCCACGAGTCCGTCGACACCACAGCCCCGGGTCACCGGGTCGTGTCGGGTAACCGGCCTGGTTCCCAGGTTCCGATGACCACCCCGGCACCAGGACTCTGGGTCACGTGGGGACACCGGCCCCAGGTCACCGGGTCACGTGGGGTCACCGGACCCAGGTGACCCGGTCACGTGGGGACACCGGCCCCAGGTGACCGGGTCACGTGGGGTCACCGGCACCAGGTGACCAGGTCACGTGGGGTCACCGGCCCCAGGTGACCGGGTCACGCGGGGTCACCGGCCCCAGGTGACCGGGTCACGCGGGGTCACCGGCCCCAGGTGACCGGGTCACGTGGGGTCACCGGCCCCAGGTGACCGGGTCACGTGGGGACACCGGCCCCAGGTGACCGGGTCACGTGGGGTCACCGGCCCCAGGTGACCGGGTCACGTGGGGTCACCGGCCCCAGGTCAGCGGGTCACGTGGGGTCACCGGCCCCAGGTGACCGGGTCACGTGGGGACACCGGCCCCAGGTGACCGGGTCACGTGGGGTCACCGGCCCCAGGTCAGCGGGTCACGTGGGGACACCGGCCCCAGGTCACCGGGTCACGTGGGGTCACCGGCCCCAGGTGACCGGGTCACGTGGGGTCACCGGCCCCAGGTGACCGGGTCACGTGGGGTCACCGGCCCCAGGTGACCGGGTCACGTGGGGACACCGGCCCCAGGTGACCGGGTCACGTGGGGTCACCGGCCCCAGGTGACCGGGTCACGTGGGGTCACCGGCCCCAGGTGACCGGGTCACGTGGGGACACCGGCCCCAGGTGACCGGGTCACGTGGGGTCACCGACCCCAGGTCAGCGGGTCACGTGGGGTCACCGGCCCAAGGTCAGCGGGTCACGTGGGGATACCGGCCCCAGGTCACCGCGTCAGGTCGGGACCCCGAACCCAGGTCCACGAGTCCGTCGACACCACAGCCCCGGGTCACCGGGTCGTGTCGGGTAACCGGCCTGGTTCCCAGGTTCCGATGACCACCCCGGCACCAGGACTCTGGGTCACGTGGGGACACCGGCCCCAGGTCACCGGGTCACGTGGGGTCACCGGACCCAGGTGACCCGGTCACGTGGGGACACCGGCCCCAGGTGACCGGGTCACGTGGGGTCACCGGCACCAGGTGACCGGGTCACGTGGGGTCACCGGCCCCAGGTCAGCGGGTCACGTGGGGTCACCGGCCCCAGGTCAGCGGGTCACGTGGGGTCACCGGCCCCAGGTGACCGGGTCACGTGGGGTCACCGGCCCCAGGTGACCTGGTCACGTGGTGTCACCGGCCCCAGGTGACCGGGTCACGCGGGGTCACCGGCCCCAGGTGACCGGGTCACGTGGGGACACCGGCCCCAGGTCAGCGGGTCACGTGGGGACACCGGCCCCAGGTGACCGGGTCACGTGGGGTCACCGGCCCCAGGTCAGCGGGTCACGTGGGGACACCGGCCCCAGGTGACCGGGTCACGTGGGGACCCCGGACCCAGGTCAGCGGGTCACGTGGGGACCCCGGCCCCAGGTGACCGGGTCACGTGGGGACCCCGGACCCAGGTGACCGGGTCATACCGAGTCCCCGGACCCAGGACACCGGGTCAGTTCGGGACCCCGGACCCATGTCGGGTCATGTCACGTCCCATGCCCGGGTCCCCGGGTTGGATTTTTACCCAGGCCCCGGGTCACAGGGTCATGTCGGGTCAACGGCCTGGGTACAAGGGTCTGGTGACCACCCCGACCCCAGGTCCCCGGGTCATGACGGGACACCGGACCAGGTCCCCGAGTCCGGTCGACACCACAGCCCCAGGTCACCGGGTCATGTCGGGACCCAGCCCGGGTCCCCGGGACGGGTTTTTACCCAAGCCCCAGATCACCGGGTCCTGTCGGGTACCCGGGTCGGGTCCCCTGGACAGGTCGGCACCCCGGCCCCGGGTCACGGGGTCATGTCGGGTCGCTGTCCCGGGTTCCAGTGTCAGGTGACCACCCCGGCCCCGGGAGACGGAGTCATACCGGGTCCCCGGCCCAGGTCCCCGGGTTGCATCGGGACAAAAGCACCGGATCACTGGATCACGTGGGGGCCCGGGCCCGGGTCCCCGGGTTGCATCGGGACACCAGCGAAGGACCACCGGGTCCTGTCGGGTCCCCGGCCCGGGTCCCCTGGACAGGTCGTTAACCCGGCCCCAGGTCACCGGGTCGTGTCGGGTAACCGGCCTGGTTCCCAGGTTCCGGTGACCACCCCGGCACCAGGACCCCGGGTCCCGTGGGGACCCCGGCCCCAGGTGACCGGGTCACGCGGGGTCACCGGCCCCAGGTCAGCAGGTCACGTGGGGTCACCGGCCCCAGGTCAGCGGGTCACGTGGGGACACCGGCCCCAGGTCACCGCGTCAGGTCGGGACCCCGAACCCAGGTCCACGAGTCCGTCGACACCACAGCCCCGGGTCACCGGGTCGTGTCGGGTAACCGGCCTGGTTCCCAGGTTCCGATGACCACCCCGGCACCAGGACCCCGGGTCACGTGGGGACACCGGCCCCAGGTGACCGGGTCACGTGGGGTCACCGGCCCCAGGTGACCGGGTCACGTGGGGACACCGGCCCCAGGTGACCGGGTCACGTGGGGTCACCGGCACCAGGTGACTGGGTCACGTGGGGTCACCGGCACCAGGTGACCTGGTCACGTGGGGTCACCGGCCCCAGGTCAGCGGGTCACGTGGGGACACCGGCCCCAGGTAACCAAGGCATGTCGGGACCCAGCCCGGGTCCCCGGGACGGGTTTTTACCCCAGCCGCAGATCACCGGGTCCTGTCGGGTCCCCGGCCCGGGTCCCCTGGACAGGTCGATAACCCGGCCCCAGGTCACGCGGTCATCTCGCGCACCCGGCCTGGTTCCCAGGTTCCGATGACCACCCCGGCACCAGGACCCCGGGTCACGTGTGGACACCGGCCCCAGGTGACCGGGTCACGTGGGGTCACCGGCCCCAGGTCAGCGGGTCACGTGGGGTCACCGGCCCCAGGTGACCGGGTCACGTGGGGACCCCGGACCCAGGTAACCGGGTCATACCGAGTCCCCGGACCCAGGTCACCGGGTCAGTTCGGGACCCCGGACCCAGGTCGGGTCATGTCACGTCCCATGCCCGGGTCCCCGGGTTGGATTTTTACCCAGGCCCCGGGTCACAGGGTCATGTCGGGTCAACGGCCTGGGTACAAGGGTCTGGTGACCACCCCGACCCCAGGTCCCCGGGTCATGACGGGACACTGGACCAGGTCCCCGAGTCCGGTCGACACCACAGCCCCAGGTCACCGGGTCATGTCGGGACCCAGCCCGGGTCCCCGGGACGGGTTTTTACCCCAGCCGCAGATCACCGGGTCCTGTCGGGTACCCGGGTCGGGTCCCCTGGACAGGTCGGCACCCCGGCCCCGGGTCACGGGGTCATGTCGGGTCGCTGTCCCGGGTACCAGTGTCAGGTGACCACCCCGGCCCCGGGAGACGGAGTCATACCGGGTCCCCGGCCCAGGTCCCCGGGTTGCATCGGGACAAAAGCACCGGATCACTGGATCACGTGGGGGCCCGGGCCCGGGTCCCCGGGTTGCATCGGGACACCAGCGAAGGACCACCGGGTCCTGTCGGGTCCCCGGCCCAGGTCCCCTGGACAGGTCGTTAACCCGGCCCCAGGTCACCGGGTCATGTCGCGCACCCGGCCTGGTTCCCAGGTTCCGGTGACCACCCCGGCACCAGGACCCCGGGTCACGTGGGGACCCCGGACCCAGGTCAGCGGGTCACGTGGGGACACCGGCCCCAGGTCACCGCGTCAGGTCGGGACCCCGAACCCAGGTCCACGAGTCCGTCGACACCACAGCCCCGGGTCACCGGGTCGTGTCGGGTAACCGGCCTGGTTCCCAGGTTCCGATGACCACCCCGGCACCAGGACTCTGGGTCACGTGGGGACCCCGGCCCCAGGTGACCGGGTCACGCGGGGTCACCGGCCCCAGGTGACCGGGTCACGCGGGGTCACCGGCCCCAGGTGACCGGGTCACGTGGGGACACCGGCCCCAGGTGACCGGGTCACGTGGGGTCACCGGCCCCAGGTCAGCGGGTCACGTGGGGTCACCGGCCCCAGGTGACCGGGTCACGTGGGGACACCGGCCCCAGGTGACCGGGTCACGTGGGGTCACCGGCCCCAGGTCAGCGGGTCACGTGGGGACACCGGCCCCAGGTCACCGGGTCACGTGAGGTCACCGGCCCCAGGTGACTGGGTCACGTGGGGTCACCGGCCCCAGGTGACCAGGTCACGTGGGGTCACCGGCCCCAGGTGACCGGGTCACGTGGGGACACCGGCCCCAGGTGACCGGGTCACGTGGGGTCACCGGCCCCAGGTGACCGGGTCACGTGGGGTCACCGGCACCAGGTGACCGGGTCACGTGGGGACACCGGCCCCAGGTGACCGGGTCACGTGGGGTCACCGGCCCCAGGTCAGCGGGTCACGTGGGGTCACCGGCCCAAGGTCAGCGGGTCACGTGGGGACACCGGCCCCAGGTCACCGCGTCAGGTCGGGACCCCGAACCCAGGTCCACGAGTCCGTCGACACCACAGCCCCGGGTCACCGGGTCGTGTCGGGTAACCGGCCTGGTTCCCAGGTTCCGATGACCACCCCGGCACCAGGACTCTGGGTCACGTGGGGACACCGGCCCCAGGTCACCGGGTCACGTGGGGTCACCGGACCCAGGTGACCCGGTCACGTGGGGACACCGGCCCCAGGTGACCGGGTCACGTGGGGTCACCGGCACCAGGTGACCGGGTCACGTGGGGTCACCGGCCCCAGGTCAGCGGGTCACGTGGGGTCACCGGACCCAGGTGACCCGGTCACGTGGGGTCACTGGCACCAGGTGACCGGGTCACGTGGGTTCACCGGCCCCAGGTGACCGGGTCACGTTGGGACACCGGCCCCAGGTGACCGGGTCACGTGGGGTCACCGGCCCCAGGTGACCGGGTCACGTGGGGTCACCGGCCCCAGGTCAGCGGGTCACGTGGGGTCACCGGCCCCAGGTCAGCGGGTCACGTGGGGTCACCGGCCCCAGGTGACCGGGTCACGTGGGGTCACCGGCCCCAGGTGACCTGGTCACGTGGTGTCACCGGCCCCAGGTGACCGGGTCACGCGGGGTCACCGGCCCCAGGTGACCGGGTCACGTGGGGACACCGGCCTCAGGTCAGCGGGTCACGTGGGGACACCGGCTCCAGGTCAGCGGGTCACGTGGGGACCCCGGACCCAGGTCAGCGGGTCACGTGGGGACACCGGCCGCAGGTAACCGGGTCATACCGAGTCCCCGGACCCAGGTCACCGGGTCAGTTCGGGACCCCGGACCCAGATCTGGTCATGTCACGTCCCATGCCCGGGTCCCCGGGTTGGATTTTTACCCAGGCCCCGGGTCACAGGGTCATGTCGGGTCAACGGCCTGGGTACAAGGGTCTGGTGACCACCCCGACCCCAGGTCCCCGGGTCATGACGGGACACCGGACCAGGTCCCCGAGTCCGGTCGACACCACAGCCCCAGGTCACCGGGTCATGTCGGGACCCAGCCCGGGTCCCCGGGACGCGTTTTTACCCCAGCCGCAGATCACCGGGTCCTGTCGGGTACCCGGGTCGGGTCCCCTGGACAGGTCGGCACCCCGGCCCCGGGTCACGGGGTCATGTCGGGTCGCTGTCCCAGGTACCAGTGTCAGGTGACCACCCCGGCCCCGGGAGACGGAGTCATACCGGGTCCCCGGCCCGGGTCCCCGGGTTGCATCGGGACAAAAGCACCGGATCACTGGATCACGTGGGGGCCCGGGCCCGGGTCCCCGGGTTGCATCGGGACACCAGCGAAGGACCACCGGGTCCTGTCGGGTCCCCGGCCCGGGTCCCCTGGACAGGTCGTTAACCCGGCCCCAGGTCACCGGGTCATGTCGCGCACCCGGCCTGGTTCCCACGTTCCGGTGACCACCCCGGCACCAGGACCCCGGGTCCCGTGGGGACCCCGGCCCCAGGTGACCGGGTCACGCGGGGTCACCGGCCCCAGGTCAGCGGGTCACGTGGGGTCACCGGCCCCAGGTCAGCGGGTCACGTGGGGACACCGGCCCCAGGTCAGCGGGTCACGTGGGGACACCGGCCCCAGGTCACCGCGTCAGGTCGGGACCCCGAACCCAGGTCCACGAGTCCGTCGACACCACAGCCCCGGGTCACCGGGTCGTGTCGGGTAACCGGCCTGGTTCCCAGGTTCCGATGACCACCCCGGCACCAGGACTCTGGGTCACGTGGGGACACCGGCCCCAGGTCACCGGGTCACGTGGGGTCACCGGACCCAGGTGACCCGGTCACGTGGGGACACCGGCCCCAGGTGACCGGGTCACGTGGGGTCACCGGCCCCAGGTCAGCGGGTCACGTGGGGTCACCGGCCCCAGGTGACCGGGTCACGTGGGGTCACCGGCCCCAGGTGACCGGGTCACGTGGGGTCACCGGCCCCAGGTCAGCGGGTCACGTGGGGTCACCGGCCCCAGGTGACCGGGTCACGTGGGGACACCGGCCCCAGGTGACCGGGTCACGTGGGGTCACCGGCCCCAGGTCAGCGGGTCACATGGGGTCACCGGCCCCAGGTCACCGGGTCACGTGGGGTCACCGGCCCCAGGTGACCGGGTCACGTGGGGTCACCGGCCCCAGGTGACCGGGTCACGTTGGGTCACCGGCCCCAGGTGACCGGGTCACGTGGGGTCACCGGCACCAGGTGACCGGGTCACGTGGGGACACCGGCCCCAGGTGACCGGGTCACGTGGGGTCACCGGCCCCAGGTGACCGGGTCACGTGGGGTCACCGGCCCCAGGTGACCCGGTCACGTGGGGTCACCGGCCCCAGGTGACCGGGTCACGTGGGGTCACCGGCCCCAGGTGACCGGGTCACGTGGGGTCACCGGCCCCAGGTCAGCGGGTCACGTGGGGACACCGGCCCCAGGTGACCGGGTCACGTGGGGTCACCGGCCCCAGGTGACCGGGTCACGTGGGGACACCGGCCCCAGGTGACCGGGTCACGTGGGGTCACCGGCCCCAGGTGACCGGGTCACGTGGGGTCACCGGCCCCAGGTGACCGGGTCACGTGGGGTCACCGGCCCCAGGTGACCGGGTCACGTGGGGTCACCGGCCCCAGGTGACCGGGTCACGTGGGGTCACCGGCCCCAGGTGACCGGGTCACGTGGGGTCACCGGCCCCAGGTGACCGGGTCACGTGGGGCCACCGGCCCCAGGTCAGCGGGTCACGTGGGGACACCGGCCCCAGGTAACCAAGGCATGTCGGGACCCAGCCCGGGTCCCCGGGACGGGTTTTTACCCCAGCCGCATATCACCGGGTCCTGTCGGGTCCCCGGCCCGGGTCCCCTGGACAGGTCGATAACCCGGCCCCAGGTCACCCGGTCATCTCGCGCACCCGGCCTGGTTCCCAGGTTCCGATGACCACCCTGGCACCAGGACCCCGGGTCACGTGGGGACACCGGCCCCAGGTGACCGGGTCACGTGGGGTCACCGGCCCCAGGTCAGCGGGTCACGTGGGGACACCGGCCCCAGGTGACCGGGTCACGTGGGGTCACCGGCCCCAGGTCAGCGGGTCACGTGGGGACCCCGGCCCCAGGTGACCGGGTCACGTGGGGACCCCGGACCCAGGTAACCGGGTCATACCGAGTCCCCGGACCCAGGACACCGGGTCAGTTCGGGACCCCGGACCCAGGTCGGGTCATGTCACGTCCCATGCCCGGGTCCCCGGGTTGGATTTTTACCCAGGCCCCGGGTCACAGGGTCATGTCGGGTCAACGGCCTGGGTACAAGGGTCTGGTGACCACCCCGACCTATGTCCCCGGGTCATGACGGGACACCGGACCAGGTCCCCGAGTCCGGTCGACACCACAGCCCCAGGTCACCGGGTCATGTCGGGACCCAGCCCGGGTCCCCGGGACGGGTTTTTACCCCAGCCGCAGATCACCGGGTCCTGTCGGGTACCCGGGTCGGGTCCCCTGGACAGGTCGGCACCCCGGCCCCGGGTCACGGGGTCATGTCGGGTCGCTGTCCCGGGTACCAGTGTCAGGTGACCACCCCGGCCCCGGGAGACGGAGTCATACCGGGTCCCCGGCCCAGGTCCCCGGGTTGCATCGGGACAAAAGCACCGGATCACTGGATCACGTGGGGGCCCGGGCCCGGGTCCCCGGGTTGCATCGGGACACCAGCGAAGGACCACCGGGTCCTGTCGGGTCCCCGGCCCGGGTCCCCTGGACAGGTCGTTAACCCGGCCCCAGGTCACCGGGTCGTGTCGGGTAACCGGCCTGGTTCCCAGGTTCCGGTGACCACCCCGGCACCAGGACCCCGGGTCCCGTGGGGACCCCGGCCCCAGGTGACCGGGTCACGCGGGGTCACCGGCCCCAGGTCAGCAGGTCACGTGGGGTCACCGGCCCCAGGTCAGCGGGTCACGTGGGGACACCGGCCCCAGGTCACCGCGTCAGGTCGGGACCCCGAACCCAGGTCCACGAGTCCGTCGACACCACAGCCCCGGGTCACCGGGTCGTGTCGGGTAACCGGCCTGGTTCCCAGGTTCCGATGACCACCCCGGCACCAGGACCCCGGGTCACGTGGGGACACCGGCCCCAGGTGACCGGGTCACGTGGGGTCACCGGCACCAGGTGACCCGGTCACGTGGGGTCACCGGCACCAGGTGACCTGGTCACGTGGGGTCACCGGCCCCAGGTGACCGGGTCACGTGGGGACACCGGCCCCAGGTGACCGGGTCACGTGGGGTCACCGGCACCAGGTGACTGGGTCACGTGGGGTCACCGGCACCAGGTGACCTGGTCACGTGGGGTCACCGGCCCCAGGTCAGCGGGTCACGTGGGGACACCGGCCCCAGGTAACCAAGGCATGTCGGGACCCAGCCCGGGTCCCCGGGACGGGTTTTTACCCCAGCCGCAGATCACCGGGTCCTGTCGGGTCCCCGGCCCGGGTCCCCTGGACAGGTCGATAACCCGGCCCCAGGTCACGCGGTCATCTCGCGCACCCGGCCTGGTTCCCAGGTTCCGATGACCACCCCGGCACCAGGACCCCGGGTCACGTGTGGACACCGGCCCCAGGTGACCGGGTCACGTGGGGTCACCGGCCCCAGGTCAGCGGGTCACGTGGGGACCCCGGCCCCAGGTGACCGGGTCACGTGGGGACACCGGACCCAGGTAACCGGGTCATACCGAGTCCCCGGACCCAGGTCACCGGGTCAGTTCGGGACCCCGGACCCAGGTCGGGTCATGTCACGTCCCATGCCCGGGTCCCCGGGTTGGATTTTTACCCAGGCCCCGGGTCACAGGGTCATGTCGGGTCAACGGCCTGGGTACAAGGGTCTGGTGACCACCCCGACCCCAGGTCCCCGGGTCATGACGGGACACCGGACCAGGTCCCCGAGTCCGGTCGACACCACAGCCCCAGGTCACCGGGTCATGTCGGGACCCAGCCCGGGTCCCCGGGACGGGTTTTTACCCCAGCCGCAGATCACCGGGTCCTGTCGGGTACCCGGGTCGGGTCCCCTGGACAGGTCGGCACCCCGGCCCCGGGTCACGGGGTCATGTCGGGTCGCTGTCCCGGGTACCAGTGTCAGGTGACCACCCCGGCCCCGGGAGACGGAGTCATACCGGGTCCCCGGCCCGGGTCCCCGGGTTGCATCGGGACAAAAGCACCGGATCACTGGATCACGTGGGGGCCCGGGCCCGGGTCCCCGGGTTGCATCGGGACACCAGCGAAGGACCACCGGGTCCTGTCGGGTCCCCGGCCCGGGTCCCCTGGACAGGTCGTTAACCCGGCCCCAGGTCACCGGGTCATGTCGCGCACCCGGCCTGGTTCCCAGGTTCCGGTGACCACCCCGGCACCAGGACCCCGGGTCACGTGGGGACCCCGGACCCAGGTCAGCGGGTCACGTGGGGACACCGGCCCCAGGTCACCGCGTCAGGTCGGGACCCCGAACCCAGGTCCACGAGTCCGTCGACACCACAGCCCCGGGTCACCGGGTCGTGTCGGGTAACCGGCCTGGTTCCCAGGTTCCGATGACCACCCCGGCACCAGGACTCTGGGTCACGTGGGGACCCCGGCCCCAGGTGACCGGGTCACGCGGGGTCACCGGCCCCAGGTGACCGGGTCACGCGGGGTCACCGGCCCCAGGTGACCGGGTCACGCGGGGTCACCGGCCCCAGGTGACCGGGTCACGTGGGGACACCGGCCCCAGGTGACCGGGTCACGTGGGGACACCGGCCCTAGGTGACCGGGTCACGTGGGGTCACCGGCCCCAGGTCAGCGGGTCACGTGGGGTCACCGGCCCCAGGTGACCGGGTCACGTGGGGACACCGGCCCCAGGTGACCGGGTCACGTGGGGTCACCGGCCCCAGGTCAGCGGGTCACGTGGGGACACCGGCCCCAGGTCACCGGGTCACGTGAGGTCACCGGCCCCAGGTGACCGGGTCACGTGGGGTCACCGGCCCCAGGTGACCGGGTCACGTGGGGTCACCGGCCCCAGGTGACCGGGTCACGTGGGGACACCGGCCCCAGGTGACCGGGTCACGTGGGGTCACCGGCCCCAGGTGACCGGGTCACGTGGGGTCACCGGCACCAGGTGACCGGGTCACGTGGGTACACCGGCCCCAGGTGACCGGGTCACATGGGGTCACCGGCCCCAGGTCAGCGGGTCACGTGGGGTCACCGGCCCAAGGTCAGCGGGTCGCGTGGGGACACCGGCCCCAGGTCACCGCGTCAGGTCGGGACCCCGAACCCAGGTCCACGAGTCCCTCGACACCACAGCCCCGGGTCACCGGGTCGTGTCGGGTAACCGGCCTGGTTCCCAGGTTCCGATGACCACCCCGGCACCAGGACTCTGGGTCACGTGGGGACACCGGCCCCAGGTCACCGGGTCACGTGGGGTCACCGGACCCAGGTGACCCGGTCACGTGGGAACACCGGCCCCAGGTGACCGGGTCACGTGGGGTCACCGGCACCAGGTGACCGGGTCACGTGGGGTCACCGGCCCCAGGTGACCGGGTCACGCGGGGTCACCGGCCCCAGGTGACCGGGTCACGCGGGGTCACCGGCCCCAGGTGACCGGGTCACGTGGGGTCACCGGCCCCAGGTGACCGGGTCACGTGGGGACACCGGCCCCAGGTGACCGGGTCACGTGGGGTCACCGGCCCCAGGTGACCGGGTCACGTGGGGTCACCGGCCCCAGGTCAGCGGGTCACGTGGGGTCACCGGCCCCAGGTGACCGGGTCACGTGGGGTCACCGGCCCCAGGTGACCGGGTCACGTGGGGACACCGGCCCCAGGTGACCGGGTCACGTGGGGTCACCGGCCCCAGGTGACCGGGTCACGTGGGGTCACCGGCACCAGGTGACCGGGTCACGTGGGGACACCGGCCCCAGGTGACCGGGTCACGTGGGGTCACCGACCCCAGGTCAGCGGGTCACGTGGGGTCACCGGCCCAAGGTCAGCGGGTCACGTGGGGACACCGGCCCCAGGTCACCGCGTCAGGTCGGGACCCCGAACCCAGGTCCACGAGTCCGTCGACACCACAGCCCCGGGTCACCGGGTCGTGTCGGGTAACCGGCCTGGTTCCCAGGTTCCGATGACCACCCCGGCACCAGGACTCTGGGTCACGTAGGGACACCGGCCCCAGGTCACCGGGTCACGTGGTGTCACCGGACCCAGGTGACCCGGTCACGTGGGGACACCGGCCCCAGGTGACCGGGTCACGTGGGGTCACCGGCACCAGGTGACCGGGTCACGTGGGGTCACCGGCCCCAGGTCAGCGGGTCACGTGGGGTCACCGGCCCCAGGTGACCGGGTCACGTGGGGTCACTGGCACCAGGTGACCGGGTCACGTGGGGTCACCGGCCCCAGGTGACCGGGTCACGTTGGGACACCGGCCCCAGGTGACCGGGTCACGTGGGGTCACCGGCCCCAGGTGACCGGGTCACGTGGGGTCACCGGCCCCAGGTCAGCGGGTCACGTGGGGTCACCGGCCCCAGGTGACCGGGTCACGTGGGGTCACCGGCCCCAGGTGACCTGGTCACGTGGTGTCACCAGCCCCAGGTGACCGGGTCACGCGGGGTCACCGGCCCCAGGTGACCGGGTCACGTGGGGACACCGGCCCCAGGTCAGCGGGTCACGTGGGGACACCGGCCCCAGGTGACCGGGTCACGTGGGGTCACCGGCCCCAGGTCAGCGGGTCACGTGGGGACCCCGGCCCCAGGTGACCGGGTCATACCGAGTCCCCGGACCCAGGACACCGGGTCAGTTCGGGACCCCGGACCCAGGTCGGGTCATGTCACGTCCCATGCCCGGGTCCCCGGGTTGGATTTTTACCCAGGCCCCGGGTCACAGGGTCATGTCGGGTCAACGGCCTGGGTACAAGGGTCTGGTGACCACCCCGACCTATGTCCCCGGGTCATGACGGGACACCGGACCAGGTCCCCGAGTCCGGTCGACACCACAGCCCCAGGTCACCGGGTCATGTCGGGACCCAGCCCGGGTCCCCGGGACGGGTTTTTACCCAAGCCCCAGATCACCGGGTCCTGTCGGGTACCCGGGTCGGGTCCCCTGGACAGGTCGGCACCCCGGCCCCGGGTCACGGGGTCATGTCGGGTCGCTGTCCCGGGTACCAGTGTCAGGTGACCACCCCGGCCCCGGGAGACGGAGTCATACCGGGTCCCCGGCCCAGGTCCCCGGGTTGCATCGGGACAAAAGCACCGGATCACTGGATCACGTGGGGGCCCGGGCCCGGGTCCCCGGGTTGCATCGGGACACCAGCGAAGGACCACCGGGTCCTGTCGGGTCCCCGGCCCGGGTCCCCTGGACAGGTCGTTAACCCGGCCCCAGGTCACCGGGTCGTGTCGGGTAACCGGCCTGGTTCCCAGGTTCCGGTGACCACCCCGGCACCAGGACCCCGGGTCCCGTGGGGACCCCGGCCCCAGGTGACCGGGTCACGCGGGGTCACCGGCCCCAGGTCAGCAGGTCACGTGGGGTCACCGGCCCCAGGTGACCGGGTCACGTGGGGACACCGGCCCCAGGTCACCGCGTCAGGTCGGGACCCCGAACCCAGGTCCACGAGTCCGTCGACACCACAGCCCCGGGTCACCGGGTCGTGTCGGGTAACCGGCCTGGTTCCCAGGTTCCGATGACCACCCCGGCACCAGGACCCCGGGTCACGTGGGGACACCGGCCCCAGGTGACCGGGTCACGTGGGGTCACCGGCCCCAGGTGACCGGGTCACGTGGGGACACCGGCCCCAGGTGACCGGGTCACGTGGGGTCACCGGCACCAGGTGACTGGGTCACGTGGGGTCACCGGCACCAGGTGACCTGGTCACGTGGGGTCACCGGCCCCAGGTCAGCGGGTCACGTGGGGACACCGGCCCCAGGTAACCAAGGCATGTCGGGACCCAGCCCGGGTCCCCGGGACGGGTTTTTACCCCAGCCGCAGATCACCGGGTCCTGTCGGGTCCCCGGCCCGGGTCCCCTGGACAGGTCGATAACCCGGCCCCAGGTCACGCGGTCATCTCGCGCACCCGGCCTGGTTCCCAGGTTCCGATGACCACCCCGGCACCAGGACCCCGGGTCACGTGTGGACACCGGCCCCAGGTGACCGGGTCACGTGGGGTCACCGGCCCCAGGTCAGCGGGTCACGTGGGGTCACCGGCCCCAGGTGACCGGGTCACGTGGGGACCCCGGACCCAGGTAACCGGGTCATACCGAGTCCCCGGACCCAGGTCACCGGGTCAGTTCGGGACCCCGGACCCAGGTCGGGTCATGTCACGTCCCATGCCCGGGTCCCCGGGTTGGATTTTTACCCAGGCCCCGGGTCACAGGGTCATGTCGGGTCAACGGCCTGGGTACAAGGGTCTGGTGACCACCCCGACCCCAGGTCCCCGGGTCATGACGGGACACCGGACCAGGTCCCCGAGTCCGGTCGACACCACAGCCCCAGGTCACCGGGTCATGTCGGGACCCAGCCCGGGTCCCCGGGACGGGTTTTTACCCCAGCCGCAGATCACCGGGTCCTGTCGGGTACCCGGGTCGGGTCCCCTGGACAGGTCGGCACCCCGGCCCCGGGTCACGGGGTCATGTCGGGTCGCTGTCCCGGGTACCAGTGTCAGGTGACCACCCCGGCCCCGGGAGACGGAGTCATACCGGGTCCCCGGCCCAGGTCCCCGGGTTGCATCGGGACAAAAGCACCGGATCACTGGATCACGTGGGGGCCCGGGCCCGGGTCCCCGGGTTGCATCGGGACACCAGCGAAGGACCACCGGGTCCTGTCGGGTCCCCGGCCCGGGTCCCCTGGACAGGTCGTTAACCCGGCCCCAGGTCACCGGGTCATGTCGCGCACCCGGCCTGGTTCCCAGGTTCCGGTGACCACCCCGGCACCAGGACCCCGGGTCACGTGGGGACCCCGGCCCCAGGTCAGCGGGTCACGTGGGGACACCGGCCCCAGGTCACCGCGTCAGGTCGGGACCCCGAACCCAGGTCCACGAGTCCGTCGACACCACAGCCCCGGGTCACCGGGTCGTGTCGGGTAACCGGCCTGGTTCCCAGGTTCCGATGACCACCCCGGCACCAGGACTCTGGGTCACGTGGGGACCCCGGCCCCAGGTGACCGGGTCACGCGGGGTCACCGGCCCCAGGTGACCGGGTCACGCGGGGTCACCGGCCCCAGGTGACCGGGTCACGTGGGGTCACCGGCCCCAGGTGACCGGGTCACGTGGGGTCACCGGCCCCAGGTGACCGGGTCATGTGGGGACACCGGCCCCAGGTGACCGGGTCACGTGGGGTCACCGGCCCCAGGTCAGCGGGTCACGTGGGGTCACCGGCCCCAGGTGACCGGGTCACGTGGGGACACCGGCCCCAGGTGACCGGGTCACGTGGGGTCACCAGCACCAGGTCAGCGGGTCACGTGGGGACACCGGCCCCAGGTCACCGGGTCACGTGAGGTCACCGGCCCCAGGTGACCGGGTCACGTGGGGTCACCGGCCCCAGGTGACCAGGTCACGTGGGGTCACCGGCCCCAGGTGACCGGGTCACGTGGGGACACCGGCCCCAGGTGACCGGGTCACGTGGGGTCACCGGCCCCAGGTGACCGGGTCACGTGGGGTCACCGGCACCAGGTGACCGGGTCACGTGGGGACACCGGCCCCAGGTGACCGGGTCACGTGGGGTCACCGGCCCCAGGTCAGCGGGTCACGTGGGGTCACCGGCCCAAGGTCAGCGGGTCACGTGGGGACACCGGCCCCAGGTCACCGCGTCAGGTCGGGACCCCGAACCCAGGTCCACGAGTCCGTCGACACCACAGCCCCGGGTCACCGGGTCGTGTCGGGTAACCGGCCTGGTTCCCAGGTTCCGATGACCACCCCGGCACCAGGACTCTGGGTCACGTGGGGACACCGGCCCCAGGTCACCGGGTCACGTGGGGTCACCGGACCCAGGTGACCCGGTCACGTGGGGACACCGGCCCCAGGTGACCGGGTCACGTGGGGTCACCGGCACCAGGTGACCGGGTCACGTGGGGTCACCGGCCCCAGGTCAGCGGGTCACGTGGGGTCACCGGCCCCAGGTCAGCGGGTCACGTGGGGTCACCGGCCCCAGGTGACCGGGTCACGTGGGGTCACCGGCCCCAGGTGACCTGGTCACGTGGTGTCACCGGCCCCAGGTGACCGGGTCACGCGGGGTCACCGGCCCCAGGTGACCGGGTCACGTGGGGACACCGGCCTCAGGTCAGCGGGTCACGTGGGGACACCGGCCCCAGGTCAGCGGGTCACGTGGGGACCCCGGACCCAGGTCAGCGGGTCACGTGGGGACACCGGCCGCAGGTAACCGGGTCATACCGAGTCCCCGGACCCAGGTCACCGGGTCAGTTCGGGACCCCGGACCCAGATCTGGTCATGTCACGTCCCATGCCCGGGTCCCCGGGTTGGATTTTTACCCAGGCCCCGGGTCACAGGGTCATGTCGGGTCAACGGCCTGGGTACAAGGGTCTGGTGACCACCCCGACCCCAGGTCCCCGGGTCATGACGGGACACCGGACCAGGTCCCCGAGTCCGGTCGACACCACAGCCCCAGGTCACCGGGTCATGTCGGGACCCAGCCCGGGTCCCCGGGACGCGTTTTTACCCCAGCCGCAGATCACCGGGTCCTGTCGGGTACCCGGGTCGGGTCCCCTGGACAGGTCGGCACCCCGGCCCCGGGTCACGGGGTCATGTCGGGTCGCTGTCCCAGGTACCAGTGTCAGGTGACCACCCCGGCCCCGGGAGACGGAGTCATACCGGGTCCCCGGCCCGGGTCCCCGGGTTGCATCGGGACAAAAGCACCGGATCACTGGATCACGTGGGGGCCCGGGCCCGGGTCCCCGGGTTGCATCGGGACACCAGCGAAGGACCACCGGGTCCTGTCGGGTCCCCGGCCCGGGTCCCCTGGACAGGTCGTTAACCCGGCCCCAGGTCACCGGGTCATGTCGCGCACCCGGCCTGGTTCCCACGTTCCGGTGACCACCCCGGCACCAGGACCCCGGGTCCCGTGGGGACCCCGGCCCCAGGTGACCGGGTCACGCGGGGTCACCGGCCCCAGGTCAGCGGGTCACGTGGGGTCACCGGCCCCAGGTCAGCGGGTCACGTGGGGACACCGGCCCCAGGTCAGCGGGTCACGTGGGGACACCGGCCCCAGGTCACCGCGTCAGGTCGGGACCCCGAACCCAGGTCCACGAGTCCGTCGACACCACAGCCCCGGGTCACCGGGTCGTGTCGGGTAACCGGCCTGGTTCCCAGGTTCCGATGACCACCCCGGCAACAGGACTCTGGGTCACGCGGGGTCACCGGCCCCAGGTCAGCGGGTCACGTGGGGTCACCGGCCCCAGGTCAGCGGGTCACGTGGGGTCACCGGCCCCAGGTGACCGGGTCACGTGGGGACACCGGCCCCAGGTGACCGGGTCACGTGGGGTCACCGGCCCCAGGTCAGCGGGTCACGTGGGGTCACCGGCCCCAGGTCACCGGGTCACGTGGGGTCACCGGCCCCAGGTGACCGGGTCACGTGGGGTCACCGGCCCCAGGTGACCGGGTCACGTGGGGTCACCGGCCCCAGGTGACCGGGTCACGTGGGGTCACCGGCCCCAGGTGACCGGGTCACGTGGGGTCACCGGCACCAGGTGACCGGGTCACGTGGGGACACCGGCCCCAGGTGACCGGGTCACGTGGGGTCACCGGCCCCAGGTGACCGGGTCACGTGGGGTCACCGGCCCCAGGTCAGCGGGTCACGTGGGGTCACCGGCCCCAGGTGACCGGGTCACGTGGGGTCACCGGCCCCAGGTGACCGGGTCACGTGGGGACACCGGCCCCAGGTGACCGGGTCACGTGGGGTCACCGGCCCCAGGTCAGCGGGTCACGTGGGGTCACCGGCCCCAGGTCACCGGGTCACGTGGGGTCACCGGCCCCAGGTCAGCGGGTCACGTGGGGTCACCGGCCCCAGGTGACCGGGTCACGTGGGGACACCGGCCCCAGGTGACCGGGTCACGTGGGGTCACCGGCCCCAGGTGACCCGGTCACGTGGGGTCACCGGCCCCAGGTGACCGGGTCACGTGGGGTCACCGGCCCCAGGTGAGCGGGTCACGTGGGGTCACCGGCCCCAGGTCAGCGGGTCACGTGGGGACACCGGCCCCAGGTGACCGGGTCACGTGGGGACACCGGCCCCAGGTGACCGGGTCACGTGGGGTCACCGGCCCCAGGTCAGCGGGTCACGTGGGGACACCGGCCCCAGGTAACCAAGGCATGTCGGGACCCAGCCCAGGTCCCCGGGACGGGTTTTTACCCCAGCCGCAGATCACCGGGTCCTGTCGGGTCCCCGGCCCGGGTCCCCTGGACAGGTCGATAACCCGGCCCCAGGTCACCCGGTCATCTCGCGCACCCGGCCTGGTTCCCAGGTTCCGATGACCACCCCGGCACCAGGACCCCGGGTCACGTGGGGACACCGGCCCCAGGTGACCGGGTCACGTGGGGTCACCGGCCCCAGGTCAGCGGGTCACGTGGGGACCCCGGCCCCAGGTGACCGGGTCACGTGGGGACCCCGGACCCAGGTAACCGGGTCATACCGAGTCCCCGGACCCAGGTCACCGGGTCAGTTCGGGACCCCGGACCCAGGTCGGGTCATGTCACGTCCCATGCCCGGGTCCCCGGGTTGGATTTTTACCCAGGCCCCGGGTCACAGGGTCATGTCGGGTCAACGGCCTGGGTACAAGGGTCTGGTGACCACCCCGACCCCAGGTCCCCGGGTCATGACGGGACACCGGACCAGGTCCCCGAGTCCGGTCGACACCACAGCCCCAGGTCACCGGGTCATGTCGGGACCCAGCCCGGGTCCCCGGGACGGGTTTTTACCCCAGCCGCAGATCACCGGGTCCTGTCGGGTACCCGGGTCGGGTCCCCTGGACAGGTCGGCACCCCGGCCCCGGGTCACGGGGTCATGTCGGGTCGCTGTCCCGGGTACCAGTGTCAGGTGACCACCCCGGCCCCGGGAGACGGAGTCATACCGGGTCCCCGGCCCAGGTCCCCGGGTTGCATCGGGACAAAAGCACCGGATCACTGGATCACGTGGGGGCCCGGGCCCGGGTCCCCGGGTTGCATCGGGACACCAGCGAAGGACCACCGGGTCCTGTCGGGTCCCCGGCCCGGGTCCCCTGGACAGGTCGTTAACCCGGCCCCAGGTCACCGGGTCGTGTCGGGTAACCGGCCTGGTTCCCAGGTTCCGGTGACCACCCCGGCACCAGGACCCCGGGTCCCGTGGGGACCCCGGCCCCAGGTGACCGGGTCACGTGGGGTCACCGGCCCCAGGTGACCGGGTCACGTGGGGACACCGGCCCCAGGTGACCGGGTCACGTGGTGTCACCGGCACCAGGTGACTGGGTCACGTGGGGTCACCGGCCCCAGGTCAGCGGGTCACGTGGGGTCACCGGCCCCAGGTCAGCGGGTCACGTGGGGTCACCGGCCCCAGGTCAGCGGGTCACGTGGGGTCACCGGCCCCAGGTGACCGGGTCACGTGGGGTCACCGGCCCCAGGTGACCGGGTCACGTGGGGTCACCGGCCCCAGGTGACCGGGTCACGTGGGGTCACCGGCCCCAGGTGACCGGGTCACGTGAGGTCACCGTCCCCAGGTGACCGGGTCACGTGGGGTCACCGGCCCCAGGTGACCGGGTCACGTGGGGTCACCGGCCCCAGGTGACCGGGTCACGTGGGGTCACCGGCCCCAGGTGTTCGGGTCACGTGGGGTCACCGGCCCCAGGTGACCGGGTCACGTGGGGTCACCAGACCCAGGTCAGCGGGTCACGTGGGGACACCGGACCCAGGTAACCGGGTCATACCGAGTCCCCGGACCCAGGTCACCGGGTCAGTTCGGGACCCTGGACCCAGGTCGGGTCATGTCACGTCCCATGCCCGGGTCCCCGGGTTGGATTTTTACCCAGGCCCCGGGTCACAGGGTCATGTCGGGTCAACGGCCTGGGTACAAGGGTCTGGTGACCACCCCGACCCCAGGTCCCCGGGTCATGACGGGACACCGGACCAGGTCCCCGAGTCCGGTCGACACCACAGCCCCAGGTCACCGGGTCATGTCGGGACCCAGCCCGGGTCCCCGGGACGCGTTTTTACCCCAGCCGCAGATCACCGGGTCCTGTCGGGTACCCGGGTCGGGTCCCCTGGACAGGTCGGCACCCCGGCCCCGGGTCACGGGGTCATGTCGGGTCGCTGTCCCGGGTACCACTGTCAGGTGACCACCCCGGCCCCGGGAGACGGAGTCATACCGGGTCCCCGGCCCGGGTCCCCGGGTTGCATCGGGACACCAGCGAAGGACCACCGGGTCCTGTCGGGTCCCCGGCCCGGGTCCCCTGGACAGGTCGTTAACCCGGCCCCAGGTCACCGGGTCATGTCACGCACCCGGCCTGGTTCCCAGGTTCCGGTGATCACCCCGGCACCAGGACCCCGGGTCACGTGGGGACCCCGGACCCAGGTCAGCGGGTCACGTGGGGACACCGGCCCCAGGTCACCGCGTCAGGTCGGGACCCCGAACCCAGGTCCACGAGTCCGTCGACACCACAGCCCCGGGTCACCGGGTCGTGTCGGGTAACCGGCCTGGTTCCAAGGTTCCGATGACCACCCCGGCACCAGGACCCCGGGTCACGTGGGGACACCGGCCCCAGGTGACCGGGTCACGTGGGGTCACCGGCCCCAGGTGACCGGGTCACGTGGGGTCACCGGCACCAGGTGACCGGGTCACGTGGGGTCACCGGCACCAGGTGACCGGGTCACGTGGGGTCACCGGCCCCAGGTCAGCGGGTCACGTGGGGTCACCGGCCCCAGGTCAGCGGGTCACGTGGGGTCACCGGCCCCAGGTGACCGGGTCACGTGGGGTCACCGGCCCCAGGTGACCTGGTCACGTGGTGTCACCGGCCCCAGGTGACCGGGTCACGCGGGGTCACCGGCCCCAGGTGACCGGGTCACGTGGGGACACCGGCCTCAGGTCAGCGGGTCACGTGGGGACACCGGCCCCAGGTCAGCGGGTCACGTGGGGACCCCGGACCCAGGTCAGCGGGTCACGTGGGGACACCGGCCGCAGGTAACCGGGTCATACCGAGTCCCCGGACCCAGGTCACCGGGTCAGTTCGGGACCCCGGACCCAGATCTGGTCATGTCACGTCCCATGCCCGGGTCCCCGGGTTGGATTTTTACCCAGGCCCCGGGTCACAGGGTCATGTCGGGTCAACGGCCTGGGTACAAGGGTCTGGTGACCACCCCGACCCCAGGTCCCCGGGTCATGACGGGACACCGGACCAGGTCCCCGAGTCCGGTCGACACCACAGCCCCAGGTCACCGGGTCATGTCGGGACCCAGCCCGGGTCCCCGGGACGCGTTTTTACCCCAGCCGCAGATCACCGGGTCCTGTCGGGTACCCGGGTCGGGTCCCCTGGACAGGTCGGCACCCCGGCCCCGGGTCACGGGGTCATGTCGGGTCGCTGTCCCAGGTACCAGTGTCAGGTGACCACCCCGGCCCCGGGAGACGGAGTCATACCGGGTCCCCGGCCCGGGTCCCCGGGTTGCATCGGGACAAAAGCACCGGATCACTGGATCACGTGGGGGCCCGGGCCCGGGTCCCCGGGTTGCATCGGGACACCAGCGAAGGACCACCGGGTCCTGTCGGGTCCCCGGCCCGGGTCCCCTGGACAGGTCGTTAACCCGGCCCCAGGTCACCGGGTCATGTCGCGCACCCGGCCTGGTTCCCACGTTCCGGTGACCACCCCGGCACCAGGACCCCGGGTCCCGTGGGGACCCCGGCCCCAGGTGACCGGGTCACGCGGGGTCACCGGCCCCAGGTCAGCGGGTCACGTGGGGTCACCGGCCCCAGGTCAGCGGGTCACGTGGGCACACCGGCCCCAGGTCAGCGGGTCACGTGGGGACACCGGCCCCAGGTCACCGCGTCAGGTCGGGACCCCGAACCCAGGTCCACGAGTCCGTCGACACCACAGCCCCGGGTCACCGGGTCGTGTCGGGTAACCGGCCTGGTTCCCAGGTTCCGATGACCACCCCGGCAACAGGACTCTGGGTCACGCGGGGTCACCGGCCCCAGGTCAGCGGGTCACGTGGGGTCACCGGCCCCAGGTCAGCGGGTCACGTGGGGACACCGGCCCCAGGTCAGCGGGTCACGTGGGGACACCGGCCCCAGGTCACCGCGTCAGGTCGGGACCCCGAACCCAGGTCCACGAGTCCGTCGACACCACAGCCCCGGGTCACCGGGTCGTGTCGGGTAACCGGCCTGGTTCCCAGGTTCCGATGACCACCCCGGCAACAGGACTCTGGGTCACGTGGGGACACCGGCCCCAGGTGACCGGGTCACGTGGGGTCACCGGCCCCAGGTGACCGGGTCACGTGGGGTCACCGGCCCCAGGTCAGCGGGTCACGTGGGGTCACCGGCCCCAGGTGACCGGGTCACGTGGGGACACCGGCCCCAGGTGACCGGGTCACGTGGGGTCACCGGCCCCAGGTCAGCGGGTCACGTGGGGTCACCGGCCCCAGGTCACCGGGTCACGTGGGGTCACCGGCCCCAGGTGACCGGGTCACGTGGGGTCACCGGCCCCAGGTGACCGGGTCACGTGGGGTCACCGGCCCCAGGTGACCGGGTCACGTGGGGTCACCGGCACCAGGTGACCGGGTCACGTGGGGACACCGGCCCCAGGTGACCGGGTCACGTGGGGTCACCGGCCCCAGGTGACCGGGTCACGTGGGGTCACCGGCCCCAGGTGACCCGGTCACGTGGGGTCACCGGCCCCAGGTGACCGGGTCACGTGGGGTCACCGGCCCCAGGTGACCGGGTCACGTGGGGTCACCGGCCCCAGGTCAGCGGGTCACGTGGGGTCACCGGCCCCAGGTGACCGGGTCACGTGGGGTCACCGGCCCCAGGTGACCGGGTCACGTGGGGACACCGGCCCCAGGTGACCGGGTCACGTGGGGTCACCGGCCCCAGGTCAGCGGGTCACGTGGGGTCACCGGCCCCAGGTCACCGGGTCACGTGGTGTCACCGGCCCCAGGTCAGCGGGTCACGTGGGGTCACCGGCCCCAGGTGACCGGGTCACGTGGGGACACCGGCCCCAGGTGACCGGGTCACGTGGGGTCACCGGCCCCAGGTGACCCGGTCACGTGGGGTCACCGGCCCCAGGTGACCGGGTCACGTGGGGTCACCGGCCCCAGGTGAGCGGGTCACGTGGGGTCACCGGCCCCAGGTCAGCGGGTCACGTGGGGACACCGGCCCCAGGTGACCGGGTCACGTGGGGACACCGGCCCCAGGTGACCGGGTCACGTGGGGTCACCGGCCCCAGGTCAGCGGGTCACGTGGGGACACCGGCCCCAGGTAACCAAGGCATGTCGGGACCCAGCCCGGGTCCCCGGGACGGGTTTTTACCCCAGCCGCAGATCACCGGGTCCTGTCGGGTCCCCGGCCCGGGTCCCCTGGACAGGTCGATAACCCGGCCCCAGGTCACCCGGTCATCTCGCGCACCCGGCCTGGTTCCCAGGTTCCGATGACCACCCCGGCACCAGGACCCCGGGTCACGTGGGGACACCGGCCCCAGGTGACCGGGTCACGTGGGGTCACCGGCCCCAGGTCAGCGGGTCACGTGGGGACCCCGGCCCCAGGTGACCGGGTCACGTGGGGACCCCGGACCCAGGTAACCGGGTCATACCGAGTCCCCGGACCCAGGTCACCGGGTCAGTTCGGGACCCCGGACCCAGGTCGGGTCATGTCACGTCCCATGCCCGGGTCCCCGGGTTGGATTTTTACCCAGGCCCCGGGTCACAGGGTCATGTCGGGTCAACGGCCTGGGTACAAGGGTCTGGTGACCACCCCGACCCCAGGTCCCCGGGTCATGACGGGACACCGGACCAGGTCCCCGAGTCCGGTCGACACCACAGCCCCAGGTCACCGGGTCATGTCGGGACCCAGCCCGGGTCCCCGGGACGGGTTTTTACCCCAGCCGCAGATCACCGGGTCCTGTCGGGTACCCGGGTCGGGTCCCCTGGACAGGTCGGCACCCCGGCCCCGGGTCACGGGGTCATGTCGGGTCGCTGTCCCGGGTACCAGTGTCAGGTGACCACCCCGGCCCCGGGAGACGGAGTCATACCGGGTCCCCGGCCCAGGTCCCCGGGTTGCATCGGGACAAAAGCACCGGATCACTGGATCACGTGGGGGCCCGGGCCCGGGTCCCCGGGTTGCATCGGGACACCAGCGAAGGACCACCGGGTCCTGTCGGGTCCCCGGCCCGGGTCCCCTGGACAGGTCGTTAACCCGGCCCCAGGTCACCGGGTCGTGTCGGGTAACCGGCCTGGTTCCCAGGTTCCGGTGACCACCCCGGCACCAGGACCCCGGGTCCCGTGGGGACCCCGGCCCCAGGTGACCGGGTCACGTGGGGTCACCGGCCCCAGGTGACCGGGTCACGTGGGGACACCGGCCCCAGGTGACCGGGTCACGTGGTGTCACCGGCACCAGGTGACTGGGTCACGTGGGGTCACCGGCCCCAGGTCAGCGGGTCACGTGGGGTCACCGGCCCCAGGTCAGCGGGTCACGTGGGGTCACCGGCCCCAGGTGACCGGGTCACGTGGGGTCACCGGCCCCAGGTGACCTGGTCACGTGGGGTCACCGGCCCCAGGTGACCGGGTCACGTGGGGTCACCGGCCCCAGGTGACCGGGTCACGTGAGGTCACCGTCCCCAGGTGACCGGGTCACGTGGGGTCACCGGCCCCAGGTGACCGGGTCACGTGGGGTCACCGGCCCCAGGTGACCGGGTCACGTGGGGTCACCGGCCCCAGGTGTTCGGGTCACGTGGGGTCACCGGCCCCAGGTGACCGGGTCACGTGGGGTCACCAGACCCAGGTCAGCGGGTCACGTGGGGACACCGGACCCAGGTAACCGGGTCATACCGAGTCCCCGGACCCAGGTCACCGGGTCAGTTCGGGACCCCGGACCCAGGTCGGGTCATGTCACGTCCCATGCCCGGGTCCCCGGGTTGGATTTTTACCCAGGCCCCGGGTCACAGGGTCATGTCGGGTCAACGGCCTGGGTACAAGGGTCTGGTGACCACCCCGACCCCAGGTCCCCGGGTCATGACGGGACACCGGACCAGGTCCCCGAGTCCGGTCGACACCACAGCCCCAGGTCACCGGGTCATGTCGGGATCCAGCCCGGGTTTCCGGGACGGGTTTTTACCCCAGCCGCAGATCACCGGGTCCTGTCGGGTACCCGGGTCGGGTCCCCTGGACAGGTCGGCACCCCGGCCCCGTGTCACGGGGTCATGTCGGGTCGCTGTCCCGGGTACCAGTGTCAGGAGACCACCCCGGCCCCGGGAGACGGAGTCATACCGGGTCCCCGGCCCGGGTCCCCGGGTTGCATCGGGACACCAGCGAAGGACCACCGGGTCCTGTCGGGTCCCCGGCCCGGGTCCCCTGGACAGGTCGTTAACCCGGCCCCAGGTCACCGGGTCATGTCGCGCACCCGGCCTGGTTCCCAGGTTCTGGTGACCACCCCGGCACCAGGACCCCGGGTCACGTGGGGACCCCGGACCCAGGTCAGCGGGTCACGTGGGGACACCGGCCCCAGGTCACCGCGTCAGGTCGGGACCCCGAACCCAGGTCCACGAGTCCGTCGACACCACAGCCCCGGGTCACCGGGTCGTGTCGGGTAACCGGCCTGGTTCCAAGGTTCCGATGACCACCCCGGCACCAGGACCCCGGGTCACGTGGGGACACCGGCCCCAGGTGACCGGGTCACGTGGGGTCACCGGCCCCAGGTGACCGGGTCACGTGAGGTCACCGGCCCCAGGTGACCGGGTCACGTGGGGTCACCGGCCCCAGGTGACCGGGTCACGTGGGGTCACCGGCCCCAGGTCAGCGGGTCACGTGGGGACACCGGCCCCAGGTAACCAAGGCATGTCGGGACCCAGCCCGGGTCCCCGGGACGGGTTTTTACCCCAGCCGCAGATCACCGGGTCCTGTCGGGTCCCCGGCCCGGGTCCCCTGGACAGGTCGATAACCCGGCCCCAGGTCACCCGGTCATCTCGCGCACCCGGCCTGGTTCCCAGGTTCCGATGACCACCCCGGCACCAGGACCCCGGGTCACGTGGGGACACCGGCCCCAGGTGACCGGGTCACGTGGGGTCACCGGCCCCAGGTCAGCGGGTCACGTGGGGACCCCGGCCCCAGGTGACCGGGTCACGTGGGGACCCCGGACCCAGGTAACCGGGTCATACCGAGTCCCCGGACCCAGGTCACCGGGTCAGTTCGGGACCCCGGACCCAGGTCGGGTCATGTCACGTCCCATGCCCGGGTCCCCGGGTTGGATTTTTACCCAGGCCCCGGGTCACAGGGTCATGTCGGGTCAACGGCCTGGGTACAAGGGTCTGGTGACCACCCCGACCCCAGGTCCCCGGGTCATGACGGGACACCGGACCAGGTCCCCGAGTCCGGTCGACACCACAGCCCCAGGTCACCGGGTCATGTCGGGACCCAGCCCGGGTCCCCGGGACGGGTTTTTACCCCAGCCGCAGATCACCGGGTCCTGTCGGGTACCCGGGTCGGGTCCCCTGGACAGGTCGGCACCCCGGCCCCGGGTCACGGGGTCATGTCGGGTCGCTGTCCCGGGTACCAGTGTCAGGTGACCACCCCGGCCCCGGGAGACGGAGTCATACCGGGTCCCCGGCCCAGGTCCCTGGGTTGCATCGGGACAAAAGCACCGGATCACTGGATCACGTGGGGGCCCGGGCCCGGGTCCCCGGGTTGCATCGGGACACCAGCGAAGGACCACCGGGTCCTGTCGGGTCCCCGGCCCGGGTCCCCTGGACAGGTCGTTAACCCGGCCCCAGGTCACCGGGTCGTGTCGGGTAACCGGCCTGGTTCCCAGGTTCCGGTGACCACCCCGGCACCAGGACCCCGGGTCCCGTGGGGACCCCGGCCCCAGGTGACCGGGTCACGTGGGGTCACCGGCCCCAGGTGACCCGGTCACGTGGGGTCACCGGCCCCAGGTGACCGGGTCACGTGGGGACACCGGCCCCAGGTCACCGGGTCACGTGGGGTCACCGGCACCAGGTGACTGGGTCACGTGGGGTCACCGGCCCCAGGTGACCTGGTCACGTGGGGTCACCGGCCCCAGGTGACCGGGTCACGTGGGGTCACCGGCCCCAGGTGACCTGGTCACGTGGGGTCACCGGCCCCAGGTGACCGGGTCACGTGGGGTCACCGGCCCCAGGTGACCGGGTCACGTGAGGTCACCGGCCCCAGGTGACCGGGTCACGTGGGGTCACCGGCCCCAGGTGACCGGGTCACGTGGGGTCACCGGCCCCAGGTGACCGGGTCACGTGGGGTCACCGGCCCCAGGTGTTCGGGTCACGTGGGGTCACCGGCCCCAGGTCAGCGGGTCACGTGGGGTCACCGGCCCCAGGTGACCGGGTCACGTGGGGACACCGGCCCCAGGTAACCGGGTCATACCGAGTCCCCGGACCCAGGTCACCGGGTCAGTTCGGGACCCCGGACCCAGGTCGGGTCATGTCACGTCCCATGCCCGGGTCCCCGGGTTGGATTTTTACCCAGGCCCCGGGTCACAGGGTCATGTCGGGTCAACGGCCTGGGTACAAGGGTCTGGTGACCACCCCGACCCCAGGTCCCCGGGTCATGACGGGACACCGGACCAGGTCCCCGAGTCCGGTCGACACCACAGCCCCAGGTCACCGGGTCATGTCGGGACCCAGCCCGGGTCCCCGGGACGGGTTTTTACCCCAGCCGCAGATCACCGGGTCCTGTCGGGTCCCCGGCCCGGGTCCCCTGGACAGGTCGATAACCCGGCCCCAGGTCACCCGGTCATCTCGCGCACCCGGCCTGGTTCCCAGGTTCCGATGACCACCCCGGCACCAGGACCCCGGGTCACGTGGGGACACCGGCCCCAGGTGACCGGGTCACGTGGGGTCACCGGCCCCAGGTCAGCGGGTCACGTGGGGACCCCGGCCCCAGGTGACCGGGTCACGTGGGGACCCCGGACCCAGGTAACCGGGTCATACCGAGTCCCCGGACCCAGGTCACCGGGTCAGTTCGGGACCCCGGACCCAGGTCGGGTCATGTCACGTCCCATGCCCGGGTCCCCGGGTTGGATTTTTACCCAGGCCCCGGGTCACAGGGTCATGTCGGGTCAACGGCCTGGGTACAAGGGTCTGGTGACCACCCCGACCCCAGGTCCCCGGGTCATGACGGGACACCGGACCAGGTCCCCGAGTCCGGTCGACACCACAGCCCCAGGTCACCGGGTCATGTCGGGACCCAGCCCGGGTCCCCGGGACGGGTTTTTACCCCAGCCGCAGATCACCGGGTCCTGTCGGGTACCCGGGTCGGGTCCCCTGGACAGGTCGGCACCCCGGCCCCGGGTCACGGGGTCATGTCGGGTCGCTGTCCCGGGTACCAGTGTCAGGTGACCACCCCGGCCCCGGGAGACGGAGTCATACCGGGTCCCCGGCCCAGGTCCCCGGGTTGCATCGGGACAAAAGCACCGGATCACTGGATCACGTGGGGGCCCGGGCCCGGGTCCCCGGGTTGCATCGGGACACCAGCGAAGGACCACCGGGTCCTGTCGGGTCCCCGGCCCGGGTCCCCTGGACAGGTCGTTAACCCGGCCCCAGGTCACCGGGTCGTGTCGGGTAACCGGCCTGGTTCCCAGGTTCCGGTGACCACCCCGGCACCAGGACCCCGGGTCCCGTGGGGACCCCGGCCCCAGGTGACCGGGTCACGTGGGGTCACCGGCCCCAGGTGACCGGGTCACGTGGGGACACCGGCCCCAGGTGACCGGGTCACGTGGTGTCACCGGCACCAGGTGACTGGGTCACGTGGGGTCACCGGCCCCAGGTCAGCGGGTCACGTGGGGTCACCGGCCCCAGGTCAGCGGGTCACGTGGGGTCACCGGCCCCAGGTGACCGGGTCACGTGGGGTCACCGGCCCCAGGTGACCTGGTCACGTGGGGTCACCGGCCCCAGGTGACCGGGTCACGTGGGGTCACCGGCCCCAGGTGACCGGGTCACGTGAGGTCACCGTCCCCAGGTGACCGGGTCACGTGGGGTCACCGGCCCCAGGTGACCGGGTCATACCGAGTCCCCGGACCCAGGTCACCGGGTCAGTTCGGGACCCCGGACCCAGGTCGGGTCATGTCACGTCCCATGCCCGGGTCCCCGGGTTGGATTTTTACCCAGGCCCCGGGTCACAGGGTCATGTCGGGTCAACGGCCTGGGTACAAGGGTCTGGTGACCACCCCGACCCCAGGTCCCCGGGTCATGACGGGACACCGGACCAGGTCCCCGAGTCCGGTCGACACCACAGCCCCAGGTCACCGGGTCATGTCGGGATCCAGCCCGGGTTTCCGGGACGGGTTTTTACCCCAGCCGCAGATCACCGGGTCCTGTCGGGTACCCGGGTCGGGTCCCCTGGACAGGTCGGCACCCCGGCCCCGTGTCACGGGGTCATGTCGGGTCGCTGTCCCGGGTACCAGTGTCAGGAGACCACCCCGGCCCCGGGAGACGGAGTCATACCGGGTCCCCGGCCCGGGTCCCCGGGTTGCATCGGGACACCAGCGAAGGACCACCGGGTCCTGTCGGGTCCCCGGCCCGGGTCCCCTGGACAGGTCGTTAACCCGGCCCCAGGTCACCGGGTCATGTCGCGCACCCGGCCTGGTTCCCAGGTTCTGGTGACCACCCCGGCACCAGGACCCCGGGTCACGTGGGGACCCCGGACCCAGGTCAGCGGGTCACGTGGGGACACCGGCCCCAGGTCACCGCGTCAGGTCGGGACCCCGAACCCAGGTCCACGAGTCCGTCGACACCACAGCCCCGGGTCACCGGGTCGTGTCGGGTAACCGGCCTGGTTCCAAGGTTCCGATGACCACCCCGGCACCAGGACCCCGGGTCACGTGGGGACACCGGCCCCAGGTGACCGGGTCACGTGGGGTCACCGGCCCCAGGTGACCGGGTCACGTGAGGTCACCGGCCCCAGGTGACCGGGTCACGTGGGGTCACCGGCCCCAGGTGACCGGGTCACGTGGGGTCACCGGCCCCAGGTCAGCGGGTCACGTGGGGACACCGGCCCCAGGTAACCAAGGCATGTCGGGACCCAGCCCGGGTCCCCGGGACGGGTTTTTACCCCAGCCGCAGATCACCGGGTCCTGTCGGGTCCCCGGCCCGGGTCCCCTGGACAGGTCGATAACCCGGCCCCAGGTCACCCGGTCATCTCGCGCACCCGGCCTGGTTCCCAGGTTCCGATGACCACCCCGGCACCAGGACCCCGGGTCACGTGGGGACACCGGCCCCAGGTGACCGGGTCACGTTGGGTCACCGGCCCCAGGTCAGCGGGTCACGTGGGGACCCCGGCCCCAGGTGACCGGGTCACGTGGGGACCCCGGACCCAGGTAACCGGGTCATACCGAGTCCCCGGACCCAGGTCACCGGGTCAGTTCGGGACCCCGGACCCAGGTCGGGTCATGTCACGTCCCATGCCCGGGTCCCCGGGTTGGATTTTTACCCAGGCCCCGGGTCACAGGGTCATGTCGGGTCAACGGCCTGGGTACAAGGGTCTGGTGACCACCCCGACCCCAGGTCCCCGGGTCATGACGGGACACCGGACCAGGTCCCCGAGTCCGGTCGACACCACAGCCCCAGGTCACCGGGTCATGTCGGGACCCAGCCCGGGTCCCCGGGACGGGTTTTTACCCCAGCCGCAGATCACCGGGTCCTGTCGGGTACCCGGGTCGGGTCCCCTGGACAGGTCGGCACCCCGGCCCCGGGTCACGGGGTCATGTCGGGTCGCTGTCCCGGGTACCAGTGTCAGGTGACCACCCCGGCCCCGGGAGACGGAGTCATACCGGGTCCCCGGCCCAGGTCCCTGGGTTGCATCGGGACAAAAGCACCGGATCACTGGATCACGTGGGGGCCCGGGCCCGGGTCCCCGGGTTGCATCGGGACACCAGCGAAGGACCACCGGGTCCTGTCGGGTCCCCGGCCCGGGTCCCCTGGACAGGTCGTTAACCCGGCCCCAGGTCACCGGGTCGTGTCGGGTAACCGGCCTGGTTCCCAGGTTCCGGTGACCACCCCGGCACCAGGACCCCGGGTCCCGTGGGGACCCCGGCCCCAGGTGACCGGGTCACGTGGGGTCACCGGCCCCAGGTGACCCGGTCACGTGGGGTCACCGGCCCCAGGTGACCGGGTCACGTGGGGACACCGGCCCCAGGTCACCGGGTCACGTGGGGTCACCGGCACCAGGTGACTGGGTCACGTGGGGTCACCGGCCCCAGGTGACCTGGTCACGTGGGGTCACCGGCCCCAGGTGACCGGGTCACGTGGGGTCACCGGCCCCAGGTGTTCGGGTCACGTGGGGTCACCGGCCCCAGGTGACCGGGTCACGTGGGGTCACCGGCCCCAGGTGACCGGGTCACGTGAGGTCACCGGCCCCAGGTGACCGGGTCACGTGGGGTCACCGGCCCCAGGTGACCGGGTCACGTGGGGTCACCGGCCCCAGGTGACCGGGTCACGTGGGGTCACCGGCCCCAGGTGACCGGGTCACGTGGGGTCACCGGCCCCAGGTGTTCGGGTCACGTGGGGTCACCGGCCCCAGGTGACCGGGTCACGTGGGGTCACCAGACCCAGGTCAGCGGGTCACGTGGGGACACCGGCCCCAGGTAACCGGGTCATACCGAGTCCCCGGACCCAGGTCACCGGGTCAGTTCGGGACCCCGGACCCAGGTCGGGTCATGTCACGTCCCATGCCCGGGTCCCCGGGTTGGATTTTTACCCAGGCCCCGGGTCACAGGGTCATGTCGGGTCAACGGCCTGGGTACAAGGGTCTGGTGACCACCCCGACCCCAGGTCCCCGGGTCATGACGGGACACCGGACCAGGTCCCCGAGTCCGGTCGACACCACAGCCCCAGGTCACCGGGTCATGTCGGGACCCAGCCCGGGTCCCCGGGACGCGTTTTTACCCCAGCCGCAGATCACCGGGTCCTGTCGGGTACCCGGGTCGGGTCCCCTGGACAGGTCGGCACCCCGGCCCCGGGTCACGGGGTCATGTCGGGTCGCTGTCCCGGGTACCACTGTCAGGTGACCACCCCGGCCCCGGGAGACGGAGTCATACCGGGTCCCCGGCCCAGGTCCCTGGGTTGCATCGGGACAAAAGCACCGGATCACTGGATCACGTGGGGGCCCGGGCCCGGGTCCCCGGGTTGCATCGGGACACCAGCGAAGGACCACCGGGTCCTGTCGGGTCCCCGGCCCGGGTCCCCTGGACAGGTCGTTAACCCGGCCCCAGGTCACCGGGTCGTGTCGGGTAACCGGCCTGGTTCCCAGGTTCCGGTGACCACCCCGGCACCAGGACCCCGGGTCCCGTGGGGACCCCGGCCCCAGGTGACCGGGTCACGTGGGGTCACCGGCCCCAGGTGACCCGGTCACGTGGGGTCACCGGCCCCAGGTGACCGGGTCACGTGGGGACACCGGCCCCAGGTGACCGGGTCACGTGGGATCACCGGCACCAGGTGACTGGGTCACGTGGGGTCACCGGCCCCAGGTGACCTGGTCACGTGGGGTCACCGGCCCCAGGTGACCGGGTCACGTGAGGTCACCGGCCCCAGGTGACCGGGTCACGTGGGGTCACCGGCCCCAGGTGACCGGGTCACGTGGGGTCACCGGCCCCAGGTGACCTGGTCACGTGGGGTCACCGGCCCCAGGTGACCGGGTCACGTGGGGTCACCGGCCCCAGGTGACCGGGTCACGTGAGGTCACCGGTCCCAGGTGACCGGGTCACGTGGGGTCACCGGCCCCAGGTGACCGGGTCAAGTGGGGTCACCGGCCCCAGGTGTTCGGGTCACGTGGGGTCACCGGCCCCAGGTGACCGGGTCACGTGGGGTCACCGGCCCCAGGTGTTCGGGTCACGTGGGGTCACCGGCCCCAGGTGACCGGGTCACGTGGGGTCACCGGCCCCAGGTGTTCGGGTCACGTGGGGACACCGGCCCCAGGTAACCGGGTCATACCGAGTCCCCGGACCCAGGTCACCGGGTCAGTTCGGGACCCCGGACCCAGGTCGGGTCATGTCACGTCCCATGCCCGGGTCCCCGGGTTGGATTTTTACCCAGGCCCCGGGTCACAGGGTCATGTCGGGTCAACGGCCTGGGTACAAGGGTCTGGTGACCACCCCGACCCCAGGTCCCCGGGTCATGACGGGACACCGGACCAGGTCCCCGAGTCCGGTCGACACCACAGCCCCAGGTCACCGGGTCATGTCGGGACCCAGCCCGGGTCCCCGGGACGGGTTTTTACCCCAGCCGCAGATCACCGGGTCCTGTCGGGTACCCGGGTCGGGTCCCCTGGACAGGTCGGCACCCCGGCCCCGGGTCACGGGGTCATGTCGGGTCGCTGTCCCGGGTACCACTCTCAGGTGACCACCCCGGCCCCGGGAGACGGAGTCATACCGGGTCCCCGGCCCGGGTCCCCGGGTTGCATCGGGACACCAGCGAAGGACCACCGGGTCCTGTCGGGTCCCCGGCCCGGGTCCCCTGGACAGGTCGTTAACCCGGCCCCAGGTCACCGGGTCATGTCACGCACCCGGCCTGGTTCCCAGGTTCCGGTGACCACCCCGGCACCAGGACCCCGGGTCACGTGGGGACCCCGGACCCAGGTCAGCGGGTCACGTGGGGACACCGGCCCCAGGTCACCGCGTCAGGTCGGGACCCCGAACCCAGGTCCACGAGTCCGTCGACACCACAGCCCCGGGTCACCGGGTCGTGTCGGGTAACCGGCCTGGTTCCAAGGTTCCGATGACCACCCCGGCACCAGGACCCCGGGTCACGTGGGGACACCGGCCCCAGGTGACCGGGTCACGTGGGGTCACCGGCCCCAGGTGACCGGGTCACGTGGGGTCACCGGCACCAGGTGACCGGGTCACGTGGGGACACCGGCCCCAGGTGACCGGGTCACGTGGGGTCACCGGCCCCAGGTGACCCGGTCACGTGGGGTCACCGGCCCCAGGTGACCGGGTCACGTGGGGTCACCAGCCCCAGGTGACCGGGTCACGTGAGGTCACCGGCCCCAGGTCAGCGGGTCACGTGGGGACACCGGCCCCAGGTGACCGGGTCACGTGGGGACACCGGCCCCAGGTGACCGGTTCACGTGGGGTCACCGGCCCCAGGTGACCGGGTCACGTGGGGACACCGGCCCCAGGTGACCGGGTCACGTGGGGTCACCGGCCCCAGGTGTTCGGGTCACGTGGGGTCACCGGCCCCAGGTGACCGGGTCACGTGGGGTCACCGGCCCCAGGTGACCGGGTCACGTGGGGACACCGGCCCCAGGTGACCGGGTCACGTGGGGTCACCGGCCCCAGGTCAGCGGGTCACGTGGGGACCCCGGCCCCAGGTGACCGGGTCATGTGGGGACCCCGGACCCAGGTAACCGGGTCATACCGAGTCCCCGGACCCAGGTCACCGGGTCAGTTCGGGACCCCGGACCCAGGTCGGGTCATGTCACGTCCCATGCCCGGGTCCCCGGGTTGGATTTTTACCCAGGCCCCGGGTCACAGGGTCATGTCGGGTCAACGGCCTGGGTACAAGGGTCTGGTGACCACCCCGACCCCAGGTCCCCGGGTCATGACGGGACACCGGACCAGGTCCCCGAGTCCGGTCGACACCACAGCCCCAGGTCACCGGGTCATGTCGGGACCCAGCCCGGGTCCCCGGGACGGGTTTTTACCCCAGCCGCAGATCACCGGGTCCTGTCGGGTACCCGGGTCGGGTCCCCTGGACAGGTCGGCACCCCGGCCCCGGGTCACGGGGTCATGTCGGGTCGCTGTCCCGGGTACCAGTGTCAGGTGACCACCCCGGCCCCGGGAGACGGAGTCATACCGGGTCCCCGGCCCAGGTCCCTGGGTTGCATCGGGACAAAAGCACCGGATCACTGGATCACGTGGGGGCCCGGGCCCGGGTCCCCGGGTTGCATCGGGACACCAGCGAAGGACCACCGGGTCCTGTCGGGTCCCCGGCCCGGGTCCCCTGGACAGGTCGTTAACCCGGCCCCAGGTCACCGGGTCGTGTCGGGTAACCGGCCTGGTTCCCAGGTTCCGGTGACCACCCCGGCACCAGGACCCCGGGTCCCGTGGGGACCCCGGCCCCAGGTGACCGGGTCACGTGGGGTCACCGGCCCCAGGTGACCCGGTCACGTGGGGTCACCGGCCCCAGGTGACCGGGTCACGTGGGGACACCGGCCCCAGGTCACCGGGTCACGTGGGGTCACCGGCACCAGGTGACTGGGTCACGTGGGGTCACCGGCCCCAGGTGACCTGGTCACGTGGGGTCACCGGCCCCAGGTGACCGGGTCACGTGGGGTCACCGGCCCCAGGTGACCTGGTCACGTGGGGTCACCGGCCCCAGGTGACCGGGTCACGTGGGGTCACCGGCCCCAGGTGACCGGGTCACGTGAGGTCACCGGCCCCAGGTGACCGGGTCACGTGGGGTCACCGGCCCCAGGTGACCGGGTCACGTGGGGTCACCGGCCCCAGGTGACCGGGTCACGTGGGGTCACCGGCCCCAGGTGACCGGGTCACGTGGGGTCACCGGCCCCAGGTGTTCGGGTCACGTGGGGTCACCGGCCCCAGGTGACCGGGTCACGTGGGGTCACCAGACCCAGGTCAGCGGGTCACGTGGGGACACCGGCCCCAGGTAACCGGGTCATACCGAGTCCCCGGACCCAGGTCACCGGGTCAGTTCGGGACCCCGGACCCAGGTCGGGTCATGTCACGTCCCATGCCCGGGTCCCCGGGTTGGATTTTTACCCAGGCCCCGGGTCACAGGGTCATGTCGGGTCAACGGCCTGGGTACAAGGGTCTGGTGACCACCCCGACCCCAGGTCCCCGGGTCATGACGGGACACCGGACCAGGTCCCCGAGTCCGGTCGACACCACAGCCCCAGGTCACCGGGTCATGTCGGGACCCAGCCCGGGTCCCCGGGACGCGTTTTTACCCCAGCCGCAGATCACCGGGTCCTGTCGGGTACCCGGGTCGGGTCCCCTGGACAGGTCGGCACCCCGGCCCCGGGTCACGGGGTCATGTCGGGTCGCTGTCCCGGGTACCAGTGTCAGGTGACCACCCCGGCCCCGGGAGACGGAGTCATACCGGGTCCCCGGCCCAGGTCCCTGGGTTGCATCGGGACAAAAGCACCGGATCACTGGATCACGTGGGGGCCCGGGCCCGGGTCCCCGGGTTGCATCGGGACACCAGCGAAGGACCACCGGGTCCTGTCGGGTCCCCGGCCCGGGTCCCCTGGACAGGTCGTTAACCCGGCCCCAGGTCACCGGGTCGTGTCGGGTAACCGGCCTGGTTCCCAGGTTCCGGTGACCACCCCGGCACCAGGACCCCGGGTCCCGTGGGGACCCCGGCCCCAGGTGACCGGGTCACGTGGGGTCACCGGCCCCAGGTGACCCGGTCACGTGGGGTCACCGGCCCCAGGTGACCGGGTCACGTGGGGACACCGGCCCCAGGTGACCGGGTCACGTGGGGTCACCGGCACCAGGTGACTGGGTCACGTGGGGTCACCGGCCCCAGGTGACCTGGTCACGTGGGGTCACCGGCCCCAGGTGACCGGGTCACGTGAGGTCACCGGCCCCAGGTGACCGGGTCACGTGGGGTCACCGGCCCCAGGTGACCGGGTCACGTGGGGTCACCGGCCCCAGGTGACCTGGTCACGTGGGGTCACCGGCCCCAGGTGACCGGGTCACGTGGGGTCACCGGCCCCAGGTGACCGGGTCACGTGAGGTCACCGGCCCCAGGTGACCCGGTCACGTGGGGTCACCGGCCCCAGGTGACCGGGTCAAGTGGGGTCACCGGCCCCAGGTGACCGGGTCACGTGGGGTCACCGGCCCCAGGTGACCGGGTCACGTGGGGTCACCGGCCCCAGGTGTTCGGGTCACGTGGGGTCACCGGCCCCAGGTGACCGGGTCACGTGGGGTCACCGGCCCCAGGTGTTCGGGTCACGTGGGGACACCGGCCCCAGGTAACCGGGTCATACCGAGTCCCCGGACCCAGGTCACCGGGTCAGTTCGGGACCCCGGACCCAGGTCGGGTCATGTCACGTCCCATGCCCGGGTCCCCGGGTTGGATTTTTACCCAGGCCCCGGGTCACAGGGTCATGTCGGGTCAACGGCCTGGGTACAAGGGTCTGGTGACCACCCCGACCCCAGGTCCCCGGGTCATGACGGGACACCGGACCAGGTCCCCGAGTCCGGTCGACACCACAGCCCCAGGTCACCGGGTCATGTCGGGACCCAGCCCGGGTCCCCGGGACGGGTTTTTACCCCAGCCGCAGATCACCGGGTCCTGTCGGGTACCCGGGTCGGGTCCCCTGGACAGGTCGGCACCCCGGCCCCGGGTCACGGGGTCATGTCGGGTCGCTGTCCCGGGTACCACTGTCAGGTGACCACCCCGGCCCCGGGAGACGGAGTCATACCGGGTCCCCGGCCCGGGTCCCCGGGTTGCATCGGGACACCAGCGAAGGACCACCGGGTCCTGTCGGGTCCCCGGCCCGGGTCCCCTGGACAGGTCGTTAACCCGGCCCCAGGTCACCGGGTCATGTCGCGCACCCGGCCTGGTTCCCAGGTTCCGGTGACCACCCCGGCACCAGGACCCCGGGTCACGTGGGGACCCCGGACCCAGGTCAGCGGGTCACGTGGGGACACCGGCCCCAGGTCACCGCGTCAGGTCGGGACCCCGAACCCAGGTCCACGAGTCCGTCGACACCACAGCCCCGGGTCACCGGGTCGTGTCGGGTAACCGGCCTGGTTCCAAGGTTCCGATGACCACCCCGGCACCAGGACCCCGGGTCACGTGGGGACACCGGCCCCAGGTGACCGGGTCACGTGGGGACACCGGCCCCAGGTCATCGGGTCACGTGGGGTCACCGGCCCCAGGTGACCGGGTCACGTGGGGTCACCGGCCCCAGGTCACCGGGTCACGTGGGGTCACCGGCCCCAGGTGACCGGGTCACGTGGGGTCACCGGCCCCAGGTGACCGGGTCACGTGGGGTCACCGGCCCCAGGTGACCCGGTTACGTGGGGTCACCGGCCCCAGGTGACCGGGTCACGTGGGGTCACCGGCCCCAGGTGACCGGGTCACGTGGGGACACCGGCCCCAGGTGACCGGGTCACGTGGGGTCACCGGCCCCAGGTGACCGGGTCACGTGGGGTCACCGGCCCCAGGTGACCGGGTCACGTGGGGACACCGGCCCCAGGTGACCGGGTCACGTGGGGTCACCGGCCCCAGGTCAGCGGGTCACGTGGGGTCACCGGCCCCAGGTGACCGGGTCACGTGGGGTCACCGGCCCCAGGTGACCGGGTCACGTGGGGTCACCGGCCCCAGGTGACCGGGTCACGTGGGGACACCGGCCCCAGGTTACCGGGTCACGTCGGGTCACCGGCCCCAGGTGACCGGGTCACGTGGGGTCACCGGACCCAGGTCAGCGGGTCACGTGGGGACACCGGCCCCAGGTAACCGGGTCATACCGAGTCCCCGGACCCAGGTCACCGGGTCAGTTCGGGACCCCGGACCCAGGTCGGGTCATGTCACGTCCCATGCCCGGGTCCCCGGGTTGGATTTTTACCCAGGCCCCGGGTCACAGGGTCATGTCGGGTCAACGGCCTGGGTACAAGGGTCTGGTGACCACCCCGACCCCAGGTCCCCGGGTCATGACGGGACACCGGACCAGGTCCCCGAGTCCGGTCGACACCACAGCCCCAGGTCACCGGGTCATGTCGGGACCCAGCCCGGGTCCCCGGGACGGGTTTTTACCCCAGCCGCAGATCACCGGGTCCTGTCGGGTACCCGGGTCGGGTCCCCTGGACAGGTCGGCACCCCGGCCCCGGGTCACGGGGTCATGTCGGGTCGCTGTCCCGGGTACCAGTGTCAGGTGACCACCCCGGCCCCGGGAGACGGAGTCATACCGGGTCCCCGGCCCGGGTCCCCGGGTTGCATCGGGACACCAGCGAAGGACCACCGGGTCCTGTCGGGTCCCCGGCCCGGGTCCCCTGGACAGGTCGTTAACCCGGCCCCAGGTCACCGGGTCATGTCGCGCACCCGGCCTGGTTCCCAGGTTCCGGTGACCACACCGGCACCAGGACCCCGGGTCACGTGGGGACCCCGGACCCAGGTCAGCGGGTCACGTGGGGACACCGGCCCCAGGTCACCGCGTCAGGTCGGGACCCCGAACCCAGGTCCACGAGTCCGTCGACACCACAGCCCCGGGTCACCGGGTCGTGTCGGGTAACCGGCCTGGTTCCAAGGTTCCGATGACCACCCCGGCACCAGGACCCCGGGTCACGTGGGGACACCGGCCCCAGGTGACCGGGTCACGTGGGGACACCGGCCCCAGGTCATCGGGTCACGTGGGGTCACCGGCCCCAGGTGACCGGGTCACGTGGGGTCACCGGCCCCAGGTGACCGGGTCACGTGGGGTCACCGGCCCCAGGTGACCGGGTCACGTGGGGTCACCGGCCCCAGGTGACCGGGTCACGTGGGGTCACCGGTAACAGGTGACCGGGTCACGTGGGGTCACCGGCCCCAGGTCAGCGGGTCACGTGGGGTCACCGGCCCCAGGTGACCGGGTCACGTGGGGACACCGGCTCCAGGTGACCGGGTCACGTGGGGTCACCGGCCCCAGGTCAGCGGGTCACGTGGGGACACCGGCCCCAGGTGACCGGGTCACGTGGGGTCACCGGCCCCAGGTGACCGGGTCACGTGGGTACACCGGCCCCAGGTGACCGGGTCACGTGGGGTCACCGGCCCCAGGTGACCGGGTCACGTGGGGTCACCGGCACCAGGTGACCGGGTCACGTGGGGACACCGGCCCCAGGTGACCGGGTCACGTGGGGTCACCGGCCCCAGGTGACCGGGTCACGTGGGGTCACCGGCCCCAGGTGACCCGGTCACGTGGGGTCACCGGCCCCAGGTGACCGGGTCACGTGGGGTCACCGGCCCCAGGTGACCGGGTCACGTGGGGTCACCGGCCCCAGGTCAGCGGGTCACGTGGGGACACCGGCCCCAGGTGACCGGGTCACGTGGGGTCACCGGCCCCAGGTGACCGGGTCACGTGGGGTCACCAGCCCCAGGTGACCGGGTCACGTGGGGTCACCGGCCCCAGGTCAGCGGGTCACGTGGGGACACCGGCCCCAGGTCACCGGGTCATGTCGGGACCCAGCCCGGGTCCCCGGGACGGGTTTTTACCCCAGCCGCAGATCACCGGGTCCTGTCGGGTCCCCGGCCCGTGTCCCCTGGACAGGTCGATAACCCGGCCCCAGGTCACCCGGTCATCTCGCGCACCCGGCCTGGTTCCCAGGTTCCGATGACCACCCCGGCACCAGGACCCCGGGTCACGTGGGGTCACCGGCCCCAGGTGTTCGGGTCACGTGGGGTCACCGGCCCCAGGTGACCGGGTCACGTGGGGTCACCAGACCCAGGTCAGCGGGTCACGTGGGGACACCGGCCCCAGGTAACCGGGTCATACCGAGTCCCCGGACCCAGGTCACCGGGTCAGTTCGGGACCCCGGACCCAGGTCGGGTCATGTCACGTCCCATGCCCGGGTCCCCGGGTTGGATTTTTACCCAGGCCCCGGGTCACAGGGTCATGTCGGGTCAACGGCCTGGGTACAAGGGTCTGGTGACCACCCCGACCCCAGGTCCCCGGGTCATGACGGGACACCGGACCAGGTCCCCGAGTCCGGTCGACACCACAGCCCCAGGTCACCGGGTCATGTCGGGACCCAGCCCGGGTCCCCGGGACGCGTTTTTACCCCAGCCGCAGATCACCGGGTCCTGTCGGGTACCCGGGTCGGGTCCCCTGGACAGGTCGGCACCCCGGCCCCGGGTCACGGGGTCATGTCGGGTCGCTGTCCCGGGTACCAGTGTCAGGTGACCACCCCGGCCCCGGGAGACGGAGTCATACCGGGTCCCCGGCCCAGGTCCCTGGGTTGCATCGGGACAAAAGCACCGGATCACTGGATCACGTGGGGGCCCGGGCCCGGGTCCCCGGGTTGCATCGGGACACCAGCGAAGGACCACCGGGTCCTGTCGGGTCCCCGGCCCGGGTCCCCTGGACAGGTCGTTAACCCGGCCCCAGGTCACCGGGTCGTGTCGGGTAACCGGCCTGGTTCCCAGGTTCCGGTGACCACCCCGGCACCAGGACCCCGGGTCCCGTGGGGACCCCGGCCCCAGGTGACCGGGTCACGTGGGGTCACCGGCCCCAGGTGACCCGGTCACGTGGGGTCACCGGCCCCAGGTGACCGGGTCACGTGGGGACACCGGCCCCAGGTGACCGGGTCACGTGGGGTCACCGGCACCAGGTGACTGGGTCACGTGGGGTCACCGGCCCCAGGTGACCTGGTCACGTGGGGTCACCGGCCCCAGGTGACCGGGTCACGTGAGGTCACCGGCCCCAGGTGACCGGGTCACGTGGGGTCACCGGCCCCAGGTGACCGGGTCACGTGGGGTCACCGGCCCCAGGTGACCTGGTCACGTGGGGTCACCGGCCCCAGGTGACCGGGTCACGTGGGGTCACCGGCCCCAGGTGACCGGGTCACGTGAGGTCACCGGCCCCAGGTGACCCGGTCACGTGGGGTCACCGGCCCCAGGTGACCGGGTCAAGTGGGGTCACCGGCCCCAGGTGACCGGGTCACGTGGGGTCACCGGCCCCAGGTGACCGGGTCACGTGGGGTCACCGGCCCCAGGTGTTCGGGTCACGTGGGGTCACCGGCCCCAGGTGACCGGGTCACGTGGGGTCACCAGACCCAGGTCAGCGGGTCACGTGGGGACACCGGCCCCAGGTAACCGGGTCATACCGAGTCCCCGGACCCAGGTCACCGGGTCAGTTCGGGACCCCGGACCCAGGTCGGGTCATGTCACGTCCCATGCCCGGGTCCCCGGGTTGGATTTTTACCCAGGCCCCGGGTCACAGGGTCATGTCGGGTCAACGGCCTGGGTACAAGGGTCTGGTGACCACCCCGACCCCAGGTCCCCGGGTCATGACGGGACACCGGACCAGGTCCCCGAGTCCGGTCGACACCACAGCCCCAGGTCACCGGGTCATGTCGGGACCCAGCCCGGGTCCCCGGGACGGGTTTTTACCCCAGCCGCAGATCACCGGGTCCTGTCGGGTACCCGGGTCGGGTCCCCTGGACAGGTCGGCACCCCGGCCCCGGGTCACGGGGTCATGTCGGGTCGCTGTCCCGGGTACCACTGTCAGGTGACCACCCCGGCCCCGGGAGACGGAGTCATACCGGGTCCCCGGCCCGGGTCCCCGGGTTGCATCGGGACACCAGCGAAGGACCACCGGGTCCTGTCGGGTCCCCGGCCCGGGTCCCCTGGACAGGTCGTTAACCCGGCCCCAGGTCACCGGGTCATGTCGCGCACCCGGCCTGGTTCCCAGGTTCCGGTGACCACCCCGGCACCAGGACCCCGGGTCACGTGGGGACCCCGGACCCAGGTCAGCGGGTCACGTGGGGACACCGGCCCCAGGTCACCGCGTCAGGTCGGGACCCCGAACCCAGGTCCACGAGTCCGTCGACACCACAGCCCCGGGTCACCGGGTCGTGTCGGGTAACCGGCCTGGTTCCAAGGTTCCGATGACCACCCCGGCACCAGGACCCCGGGTCACGTGGGGACACCGGCCCCAGGTGACCGGGTCACGTGGGGACACCGGCCCCAGGTCATCGGGTCACGTGGGGTCACCGGCCCCAGGTGACCGGGTCACGTGGGGTCACCGGCCCCAGGTCACCGGGTCACGTGGGGTCACCGGCCCCAGGTGACCGGGTCACGTGGGGTCACCGGCCCCAGGTGACCGGGTCACGTGGGGTCACCGGCCCCAGGTGACCCGGTTACGTGGGGTCACCGGCCCCAGGTGACCGGGTCACGTGGGGTCACCGGCCCCAGGTGACCGGGTCACGTGGGGACACCGGCCCCAGGTGACCGGGTCACGTGGGGTCACCGGCCCCAGGTGACCGGGTCACGTGGGGTCACCGGCCCCAGGTGACCGGGTCACGTGGGGACACCGGCCCCAGGTGACCGGGTCACGTGGGGTCACCGGCCCCAGGTCAGCGGGTCACGTGGGGTCACCGGCCCCAGGTGACCGGGTCACGTGGGGTCACCGGCCCCAGGTGACCGGGTCACGTGGGGTCACCGGCCCCAGGTGACCGGGTCACGTGGGGACACCGGCCCCAGGTTACCGGGTCACGTCGGGTCACCGGCCCCAGGTGACCGGGTCACGTGGGGTCACCGGACCCAGGTCAGCGGGTCACGTGGGGACACCGGCCCCAGGTAACCGGGTCATACCGAGTCCCCGGACCCAGGTCACCGGGTCAGTTCGGGACCCCGGACCCAGGTCGGGTCATGTCACGTCCCATGCCCGGGTCCCCGGGTTGGATTTTTACCCAGGCCCCGGGTCACAGGGTCATGTCGGGTCAACGGCCTGGGTACAAGGGTCTGGTGACCACCCCGACCCCAGGTCCCCGGGTCATGACGGGACACCGGACCAGGTCCCCGAGTCCGGTCGACACCACAGCCCCAGGTCACCGGGTCATGTCGGGACCCAGCCCGGGTCCCCGGGACGGGTTTTTACCCCAGCCGCAGATCACCGGGTCCTGTCGGGTACCCGGGTCGGGTCCCCTGGACAGGTCGGCACCCCGGCCCCGGGTCACGGGGTCATGTCGGGTCGCTGTCCCGGGTACCAGTGTCAGGTGACCACCCCGGCCCCGGGAGACGGAGTCATACCGGGTCCCCGGCCCGGGTCCCCGGGTTGCATCGGGACACCAGCGAAGGACCACCGGGTCCTGTCGGGTCCCCGGCCCGGGTCCCCTGGACAGGTCGTTAACCCGGCCCCAGGTCACCGGGTCATGTCGCGCACCCGGCCTGGTTCCCAGGTTCCGGTGACCACACCGGCACCAGGACCCCGGGTCACGTGGGGACCCCGGACCCAGGTCAGCGGGTCACGTGGGGACACCGGCCCCAGGTCACCGCGTCAGGTCGGGACCCCGAACCCAGGTCCACGAGTCCGTCGACACCACAGCCCCGGGTCACCGGGTCGTGTCGGGTAACCGGCCTGGTTCCAAGGTTCCGATGACCACCCCGGCACCAGGACCCCGGGTCACGTGGGGACACCGGCCCCAGGTGACCGGGTCACGTGGGGACACCGGCCCCAGGTCATCGGGTCACGTGGGGTCACCGGCCCCAGGTGACCGGGTCACGTGGGGTCACCGGCCCCAGGTGACCGGGTCACGTGGGGTCACCGGCCCCAGGTGACCGGGTCACGTGGGGTCACCGGCCCCAGGTGACCGGGTCACGTGGGGTCACCGGTAACAGGTGACCGGGTCACGTGGGGTCACCGGCCCCAGGTCAGCGGGTCACGTGGGGTCACCGGCCCCAGGTGACCGGGTCACGTGGGGACACCGGCTCCAGGTGACCGGGTCACGTGGGGTCACCGGCCCCAGGTCAGCGGGTCACGTGGGGACACCGGCCCCAGGTGACCGGGTCACGTGGGGTCACCGGCCCCAGGTGACCGGGTCACGTGGGTACACCGGCCCCAGGTGACCGGGTCACGTGGGGTCACCGGCCCCAGGTGACCGGGTCACGTGGGGTCACCGGCACCAGGTGACCGGGTCACGTGGGGACACCGGCCCCAGGTGACCGGGTCACGTGGGGTCACCGGCCCCAGGTGACCGGGTCACGTGGGGTCACCGGCCCCAGGTGACCCGGTCACGTGGGGTCACCGGCCCCAGGTGACCGGGTCACGTGGGGTCACCGGCCCCAGGTGACCGGGTCACGTGGGGTCACCGGCCCCAGGTCAGCGGGTCACGTGGGGACACCGGCCCCAGGTGACCGGGTCACGTGGGGTCACCGGCCCCAGGTGACCGGGTCACGTGGGGTCACCAGCCCCAGGTGACCGGGTCACGTGGGGTCACCGGCCCCAGGTCAGCGGGTCACGTGGGGACACCGGCCCCAGGTCACCGGGTCATGTCGGGACCCAGCCCGGGTCCCCGGGACGGGTTTTTACCCCAGCCGCAGATCACCGGGTCCTGTCGGGTCCCCGGCCCGTGTCCCCTGGACAGGTCGATAACCCGGCCCCAGGTCACCCGGTCATCTCGCGCACCCGGCCTGGTTCCCAGGTTCCGATGACCACCCCGGCACCAGGACCCCGGGTCACGTGGGGACACCGGCCCCAGGTGACCGGGTCACGTGGGGTCACCGGCCCCAGGTCAGCGGGTCACGTGGGGACCCCGGCCCCAGGTGACCGGGTCACGTGGGGACCCCGGACCCAGGTAACCGGGTCATACCGAGTCCCCGGACCCAGGACACCGGGTCAGTTCGGGACCCCGGACCCAGGTCGGGTCATGTCACGTCCCATGCCCGGGTCCCCGGGTTGGATTTTTACCCAGGCCCCGGGTCACAGGGTCATGTCGGGTCAACGGCCTGGGTACAAGGGTCTGGTGACCACCCCGACCCCAGGTCCCCGGGTCATGACGGGACACCGGACCAGGTCCCCGAGTCCGGTCGACACCACAGCCCCAGGTCACCGGGTCATGTCGGGACCCAGCCCGGGTCCCCGGGACGGGTTTTTACCCCAGCCGCAGATCACCGGGTCCTGTCGGGTACCCGGGTCGGGTCCCCTGGACAGGTCGGCACCCCGGCCCCGGGTCACGGGGTCATGTCGGGTCGCTGTCCCGGGTACCAGTGTCAGGTGACCACCCCGGCCCCGGGAGACGGAGTCATACCGGGTCCCCGGCCCAGGTCCCCGGGTTGCATCGGGACAAAAGCACCGGATCACTGGATCACGTGGGGGCCCGGGCCCGGGTCCCCGGGTTGCATCGGGACACCAGCGAAGGACCACCGGGTCCTGTCGGGTCCCCGGCCCGGGTCCCCTGGACAGGTCGTTAACCCGGCCCCAGGTCACCGGGTCGTGTCGGGTAACCGGCCTGGTTCCCAGGTTCCGGTGACCACCCCGGCACCAGGACCCCGGGTCCCGTGGGGACCCCGGCCCCAGGTGACCGGGTCACGCGGGGTCACCGGCCCCAGGTCAGCGGGTCACGTAGGGTCACCGGCCCCAGGTCAGCGGGTCACGTGGGGACACCGGCCCCAGGTCACCGCGTCAGGTCGGGACCCCGAACCCAGGTCCACGAGTCCGTCGACACCACAGCCCCAGGTCACCGGGTAGTGTCGGGTAACCGGCCTGGTTCCAAGGTTCCGATGACCACCCCGGCACCAGGACCCCGGGTCACGTGGGGACACCGGCCCCAGGTGACCGGGTCACGTGGGGTCACCGGCACCAGGTGACTGGGTCACGTGGGGTCACCGGTCCCAGGTGACCTGGTCACGTGGGGTCACCGGCCCCAGGTGACCGGGTCACGTGGGGTCACCGGCCCCAGGTGACCGGGTCACGTGAGGTCACCGGCCCCAGGTGACCGGGTCACGTGGGGTCACCGGCACCAGGTGACCTGGTCACGTGGGGTCACCGGCCCCAGGTGACCGGGTCACGTGGGGTCACCGGCCCCAGGTGACCGGGTCACGTGGGGTCACCGGCCCCAGGTCAGCGGGTCACGTGGGGTCACCGGCCCCAGGTGTTCGGGTCACGTGGGGTCACCGGCCCCAGGTGACCGGGTCACGTGGGGTCACCGGCCCCAGGTGACCGGGTCACGTGGGGTCACCAGACCCAGGTCAGCGGGTCACGTGGGGACACCGGCCCCAGGTAACCGGGTCATACCGAGTCCCCGGACCCAGGTCACCGGGTCAGTTCGGGACCCCGGACCCAGGTCGGGTCATGTCACGTCCCATGCCCGGGTCCCCGGGTTGGATTTTTACCCAGGCCCCGGGTCACAGGGTCATGTCGGGTCAACGGCCTGGGTACAAGGGTCTGGTGACCACCCCGACCCCAGGTCCCCGGGTCATGACGGGACACCGGACCAGGTCCCCGAGTCCGGTCGACACCACAGCCCCAGGTCACCGGGTCATGTCAGACCCAGCCCGGGTCCCCGGGACGGGTTTTTACCCCAGCCGCAGATCACCGGGTCCTGTCGGGTACCCGGGTCGGGTCCCCTGGACAGGTCGGCACCCCGGCCCCGGGTCACGGGGTCATGTCGGGTCGCTGTCCCGGGTACCAGTGTCAGGTGACCACCCCGGCCCCGGGAGACGGAGTCATACCGGGTCCCCGGCCCGGGTCCCCGGGTTGCATCGGGACACCAGCGAAGGACCACCGGGTCCTGTCGGGTCCCCGGCCCGGGTCCCCTGGACAGGTCGTTAACCCGGCCCCAGGTCACCGGGTCATGTCGCGCACCCGGCCTGGTTCCCAGGTTCCGGTGACCACCCCGGCACCAGGACCCCGGGTCACGTGGGTACCGCGGACCCAGGTCAGCGGGTCACGTGGGGACACCGGCCCCAGGTCACCGCGTCAGGTCGGGACCCAAAACCCAGGTCCACGAGTCCGTCGACACCACAGCCCCGGGTCACCGGGTCGTGTCGGGTAACCGGCCTGGTTCCAAGGTTCCGATGACCACCCCGGCACCAGGACCCCGGGTCACGTGGGGACACCGGCCCCAGGTGACCGGGTCACGTGGGGACACCGGCCCCAGGTCATCGGGTCACGTGGGGTCACCGGCCCCAGGTGACCGGGTCACGTGGGGTCACCGGCCCCAGGTGACCGGGTCACGTGGGTTCACCGGCCCCAGGTGACCGGGTCACGTGAGGTCACCGGCCCCAGGTGACCGGGTCACGTGGGGTCACCGGCCCCAGGTGACCGGGTCACGTGGGGTCACCGGCCCCAGGTGACCGGGTCACGTGGGGACACCGGCCCCAGGTGACCGGGTCACGTGGGGTCACCGGCCCCAGGTGACCGGGTCACGTGGGGACACCGGCCCCAGGTGACCCGGTCACGTGGGGTCACCGGCCCCAGGTGACCGTTCACATGGGGTCACCGGCCCCAGGTGACCGGGTCACGTGGGGTCACCGGCCCCAGGTGACCGGGTCACGTGGGGTCACCGTCCCCAGGTGACCGGGTCACGTGGGGACACCGGCCCCAGGTGACCGGGTCACGTGGGGTCACCGGCCCCAGGTGTTCGGGTTACGTGGGGTCACCGGCCCCAGGTGACCGGGTCACGTGGGGTCACCGGCCCCAGGTGACCGGGTCACGTGGGGACACCGGCCCCAGGTGACCGGGTCACGTCGGGTCACCGGCCCCAGGTGACCGGGTCACGTGGGGTCACCGGACCCAGGTCAGCGGGTCACGTGGGGACACCGGCCCCAGGTAACCGGGTCATACCGAGTCCCCGGACCCAGGTCACCGGGTCAGTTCGGGACCCCGGACCCAGGTCGGGTCATGTCACGTCCCATGCCCGGGTCCCCGGGTTGGATTTTTACCCAGGCCCCGGGTCACAGGGTCATGTCGGGTCAACGGCCTGGGTACAAGGGTCTGGTGACCACCCCGACCCCAGGTCCCCGGGTCATGACGGGACACCGGACCAGGTCCCCGAGTCCGGTCGACACCACAGCCCCAGGTCACCGGGTCATGTCGGGACCCAGCCCGGGTCCCCGGGACGGGTTTTTACCCCAGCCGCAGATCACCGGGTCCTGTCGGGTACCCGGGTCGGGTCCCCTGGACAGGTCGGCACCCCGGCCCCGGGTCACGGGGTCATGTCGGGTCGCTGTCCCGGGTACCACTGTCAGGTGACCACCCCGGCCCCGGGAGACGGAGTCATACCGGGTCCCCGGCCCGGGTCCCCGGGTTGCATCGGGACACCAGCGAAGGACCACCGGGTCCTGTCGGGTCCCCGGCCCGGGTCCCCTGGACAGGTCGTTAACCCGGCCCCAGGTCACCGGGTCATGTCGCGCACCCGGCCTGGTTCCCAGGTTCCGGTGACCACCCCGGCACCAGGACCCCGGGTCCCGTGGGGACCCCGGACCCAGGTCAGCGGGTCACGTGGGGACACCGGCCCCAGGTCACCGCGTCAGGTCGGGACCCCGAACCCAGGTCCACGAGTCCGTCGACACCACAGCCCCGGGTCACCGGGTCGTATCGGGTAACCGGCCTGGTTCCAAGGTTCCGATGACCACCCCGGCACCAGGACCCCGGGTCACGTGGGGACACCGGCCCCAGGTGACCGGGTCACGTGGGGACACCGGCCCCAGGTCATCGGGTCATGTGGGGTCACCGGCCCCAGGTGACCGGGTCACGTGGGGTCAATGGCCCCAGGTGACCGGGTCACGTGGGGTTACCGGCCCCAGGTGACCGGGTCACGTGGGGTCACCGGCCCCAGGTGACCGGGTCACGTGGGGTCACCGGCCCCAGGTGACCCGGTCACGTGGGGTCACCGGCCCCAGGTGACCGGGTCACGTGGGGTCACCGGCCCCAGGTGACCGGGTCACGTGGGGACACCGGCCCCAGGTGACCGGGTCACGTGGGGTCACCGGCCCCAGGTGACCGGGTCACGTGGGGTCACCGGCCCCAGGTGACCGGGTCACGTGGGGTCACCGGCCCCAGGTGACCGGGTCACGTGGGGTCACCGGCCCCAGGTGACCGGGTCACGTGGGGTCACCGGCCCCAGGTCAGCGGGTCACGTGGGGACACCGGCCCCAGGTCACCGGGTCACGTGGGGTCACCGGCCCCAGGTGACCGGGTCACGTGGGGTCACCGGCCCCAGGTGACCGGGTCACGTGGGGTCACCGGCCCCAGGTGACCGGGTCACGTGGGTACACCGGCCCCAGGTGACCGGGTCACGTGGGGTCACCGGCCCCAGGTGACCGGGTCACGTGGGGTCACCGGCACCAGGTGACCGGGTCACGTGGGGTCACCGGCCCCAGGTGACCGGGTCACGTGGGGTCACCGGCCCCAGGTGACCGGGTCACGTGGGGTCACCGGCCCCAGGTGACCCGGTCACGTGGGGTCACCGGCCCCAGGTGACCGGGTCACGTGGGGTCACCGGCCCCAGGTGACCGGGTCACGTGGGGTCACCGGCCCCAGGTCAGCGGGTCACGTGGGGACACCGGCACCAGGTGACCGGGTCACGTGGGGTCACCGGCCCCAGGTCAGCGGGTCACGTGGGGACACCGGCCCCAGGTAACCAAGGCATGTCGGGACCCAGCCCGGGTCCCCGGGACGGGTTTTTACCCCAGCCGCAGATCACCGGGTCCTGTCGGGTCCCCGGCCCGGGTCCCCTGGACAGGTCGATAACCCGGCCCCAGGTCACCCGGTCATCTCGCGCACCCGGCCTGGTTCCCAGGTTCCGATGACCACCCCGGCACCAGGACCCCGGGTCACGTGGGGACACCGGCCCCAGGTGACCGGGTCACGTGGGGTCACCGGCACCAGGTGACTGGGTCACGTGGGGTCACCGGTCCCAGGTGACCTGGTCACGTGGGGTCACCGGCCCCAGGTGACCGGGTCACGTGGGGTCACCGGCCCCAGGTGACCGGGTCACGTGAGGTCACCGGCCCCAGGTGACCGGGTCACGTGGGGTCACCGGCCCCAGGTGACCGGGTCACGTGGGGTCACCGGCCCCAGGTCAGCGGGTCACGTGGGGACACCGGCCCCAGGTGACCCGGTCACGTGGGGTCACCGGCCCCAGGTGACCGGGTCACGTGGGGTCACCGGCCCCAGGTGACCGGGACACGTGGGGTCACCGGCCCCAGGTGACCCGGTCACGTGGGGTCACCGGCCCCAGGTGACCGTTCACATGGGGTCACCGGCCCCAGGTGACCGGGTCACGTGGGGTCACCGGCCCCAGGTGACCGGGTCACGTGGGGTCACCGTCCCCAGGTGACCGGGTCACGTGGGGACACCGGCCCCAGGTGACCGGGTCACGTGGGGTCACCGGCCCCAGGTGTTCGGGTTACGTGGGGTCACCGGCCCCAGGTGACCGGGTCACGTGGGGTCACCGGCCCCAGGTGACCGGGTCACGTGGGGACACCGGCCCCAGGTGACCGGGTCACGTCGGGTCACCGGCCCCAGGTGACCGGGTCACGTGGGGTCACCGGACCCAGGTCAGCGGGTCACGTGGGGACACCGGCCCCAGGTAACCGGGTCATACCGAGTCCCCGGACCCAGGTCACCGGGTCAGTTCGGGACCCCGGACCCAGGTCGGGTCATGTCACGTCCCATGCCCGGGTCCCCGGGTTGGATTTTTACCCAGGCCCCGGGTCACAGGGTCATGTCGGGTCAACGGCCTGGGTACAAGGGTCTGGTGACCACCCCGACCCCAGGTCCCCGGGTCATGACGGGACACCGGACCAGGTCCCCGAGTCCGGTCGACACCACAGCCCCAGGTCACCGGGTCATGTCGGGACCCAGCCCGGGTCCCCGGGACGGGTTTTTACCCCAGCCGCAGATCACCGGGTCCTGTCGGGTACCCGGGTCGGGTCCCCTGGACAGGTCGGCACCCCGGCCCCGGGTCACGGGGTCATGTCGGGTCGCTGTCCCGGGTACCACTGTCAGGTGACCACCCCGGCCCCGGGAGACGGAGTCATACCGGGTCCCCGGCCCGGGTCCCCGGGTTGCATCGGGACACCAGCGAAGGACCACCGGGTCCTGTCGGGTCCCCGGCCCGGGTCCCCTGGACAGGTCGTTAACCCGGCCCCAGGTCACCGGGTCATGTCGCGCACCCGGCCTGGTTCCCAGGTTCCGGTGACCACCCCGGCACCAGGACCCCGGGTCCCGTGGGGACCCCGGACCCAGGTCAGCGGGTCACGTGGGGACACCGGCCCCAGGTCACCGCGTCAGGTCGGGACCCCGAACCCAGGTCCACGAGTCCGTCGACACCACAGCCCCGGGTCACCGGGTCGTATCGGGTAACCGGCCTGGTTCCAAGGTTCCGATGACCACCCCGGCACCAGGACCCCGGGTCACGTGGGGACACCGGCCCCAGGTGACCGGGTCACGTGGGGACACCGGCCCCAGGTCATCGGGTCATGTGGGGTCACCGGCCCCAGGTGACCGGGTCACGTGGGGTCAATGGCCCCAGGTGACCGGGTCACGTGGGGTTACCGGCCCCAGGTGACCGGGTCACGTGGGGTCACCGGCCCCAGGTGACCGGGTCACGTGGGGTCACCGGCCCCAGGTGACCCGGTCACGTGGGGTCACCGGCCCCAGGTGACCGGGTCACGTGGGGTCACCGGCCCCAGGTGACCGGGTCACGTGGGGACACCGGCCCCAGGTGACCGGGTCACGTGGGGTCACCGGCCCCAGGTGACCGGGTCACGTGGGGTCACCGGCCCCAGGTGACCGGGTCACGTGGGGTCACCGGCCCCAGGTGACCGGGTCACGTGGGGTCACCGGCCCCAGGTGACCGGGTCACGTGGGGTCACCGGCCCCAGGTGACCGGGTCACGTGGGGTCACCGGCCCCAGGTCAGCGGGTCACGTGGGGACACCGGCCCCAGGTCACCGGGTCACGTGGGGTCACCGGCCCCAGGTGACCGGGTCACGTGGGGTCACCGGCCCCAGGTGACCGGGTCACGTGGGGTCACCGGCCCCAGGTGACCGGGTCACGTGGGTACACCGGCCCCAGGTGACCGGGTCACGTGGGGTCACCGGCCCCAGGTGACCGGGTCACGTGGGGTCACCGGCACCAGGTGACCGGGTCACGTGGGGTCACCGGCCCCAGGTGACCGGGTCACGTGGGGTCACCGGCCCCAGGTGACCGGGTCACGTGGGGTCACCGGCCCCAGGTGACCCGGTCACGTGGGGTCACCGGCCCCAGGTGACCGGGTCACGTGGGGTCACCGGCCCCAGGTGACCGGGTCACGTGGGGTCACCGGCCCCAGGTCAGCGGGTCACGTGGGGACACCGGCCCCAGGTGACCGGGTCACGTGGGGTCACCGGCCCCAGGTCAGCGGGTCACGTGGGGACACCGGCCCCAGGTAACCAAGGCATGTCGGGACCCAGCCCGGGTCCCCGGGACGGGTTTTTACCCCAGCCGCAGATCACCGGGTCCTGTCGGGTCCCCGGCCCGGGTCCCCTGGACAGGTCGATAACCCGGCCCCAGGTCACCCGGTCATCTCGCGCACCCGGCCTGGTTCCCAGGTTCCGATGACCACCCCGGCACCAGGACCCCGGGTCACGTGGGGACACCGGCCCCAGGTGACCGGGTCACGTGGGGTCACCGGCACCAGGTGACTGGGTCACGTGGGGTCACCGGTCCCAGGTGACCTGGTCACGTGGGGTCACCGGCCCCAGGTGACCGGGTCACGTGGGGTCACCGGCCCCAGGTGACCGGGTCACGTGAGGTCACCGGCCCCAGGTGACCGGGTCACGTGGGGTCACCGGCCTCAGGTGACCGGGTCACGTGGGGTCACCGGTCCCAGGTGACCTGGTCACGTGGGGTCACCGGCCCCAGGTGACCGGGTCACGTGGGGTCACCGGCCCCAGGTGACCGGGTCACGTGGGGTCACCGGCCCCAGGTGACCGGGTCACGTGGGGTCACCGGCCCCAGGTGTTCGGGTCACGTGGGGTCACCGGCCCCAGGTGACCGGGTCACGTGGGGTCACCAGACCCAGGTCAGCGGGTCACGTGGGGACACCGGCCCCAGGTAACCGGGTCATACCGAGTCCCCGGACCCAGGTCACCGGGTCAGTTCGGGACCCCGGACCCAGGTCGGGTCATGTCACGTCCCATGCCCGGGTCCCCGGGTTGGATTTTTACCCAGGCCCCGGGTCACAGGGTCATGTCGGGTCAACGGCCTGGGTACAAGGGTCTGGTGACCACCCCGACCCCAGGTCCCCGGGTCATGACGGGACACCGGACCAGGTCCCCGAGTCCGGTCGACACCACAGCCCCAGGTCACCGGGTCATGTCAGACCCAGCCCGGGTCCCCGGGACGGGTTTTTACCCCAGCCGCAGATCACCGGGTCCTGTCGGGTACCCGGGTCGGGTCCCCTGGACAGGTCGGCACCCCGGCCCCGGGTCACGGGGTCATGTCGGGTCGCTGTCCCGGGTACCAGTGTCAGGTGACCACCCCGGCCCCGGGAGACGGAGTCATACCGGGTCCCCGGCCCGGGTCCCCGGGTTGCATCGGGACACCAGCGAAGGACCACCGGGTCCTGTCGGGTCCCCGGCCCGGGTCCCCTGGACAGGTCGTTAACCCGGCCCCAGGTCACCGGGTCATGTCGCGCACCCGGCCTGGTTCCCAGGTTCCGGTGACCACCCCGGCACCAGGACCCCGGGTCCCGTGGGTACCGCGGACCCAGGTCAGCGGGTCACGTGGGGACACCGGCCCCAGGTCACCGCGTCAGGTCGGGACCCCGAACCCAGGTCCACGAGTCCGTCGACACCACAGCCCCGGGTCACCGGGTCGTGTCGGGTAACCGGCCTGGTTCCAAGGTTCCGATGACCACCCCGGCACCAGGACCCCGGGTCACGTGGGGACACCGGCCCCAGGTGACCGGGTCACGTGGGGACACCGGCCCCAGGTCATCGGGTCACGTGGGGTCACCGGCCCCAGGTGACCGGGTCACGTGGGGTCACCGGCCCCAGGTGACCGGGTCACGTGGGTTCACCGGCCCCAGGTGACCGGGTCACGTGAGGTCACCGGCCCCAGGTGACCGGGTCACGTGGGGTCACCGGCCCCAGGTGACCGGGTCACGTGGGGTCACCGGCCCCAGGTGACCGGGTCACGTGGGGACACCGGCCCCAGGTGACCGGGTCACGTGGGGTCACCGGCCCCAGGTGACCGGGTCACGTGGGGACACCGGCCCCAGGTGACCGGGTCACGTGTGGTCACCGGCCCCAGGTGACCGGGTCAAGTGGGGTCACCGGCCCCAGGTGACCGGGTCACGTGGGGACACCGGCCCCAGGTGACCGGGTCACGTGGGGTCACCGGCCCCAGGTCAGCGGGTCACGTGGGGACACCGGCCCCAGGTGACCCGGTCACGTGGGGTCACCGGCCCCAGGTGACCGGGTCACGTGGGGTCACCGGCCCCAGGTGACCGGGACACGTGGGGTCACCGGCCCCAGGTGTGCGGGTCACGTGGGGTCACCGGCCCCAGGTGTGCGGGTCACGTGGGGTCACCGGCCCCAGGTGACCGGGTCACGTGGGGACACCGGCCCCAGGTGACCGGGTCACGTGGGGTCACCGGCCCCAGGTGTTCGGGTTACGTGGGGTCACCGGCCCCAGGTGACCGGGTCACGTGGGGTCACCGGCCCCAGGTGACCGGGTCACGTGGGGACACCGGCCCCAGGTGACCGGGTCACGTCGGGTCACCGGCCCCAGGTGACCGGGTCACGTGGGGTCACCGGACCCAGGTCAGCGGGTCACGTGGGGACACCGGCCCCAGGTAACCGGGTCATACCGAGTCCCCGGACCCAGGTCACCGGGTCAGTTCGGGACCCCGGACCCAGGTCGGGTCATGTCACGTCCCATGCCCGGGTCCCCGGGTTGGATTTTTACCCAGGCCCCGGGTCACAGGGTCATGTCGGGTCAACGGCCTGGGTACAAGGGTCTGGTGACCACCCCGACCCCAGGTCCCCGGGTCATGACGGGACACCGGACCAGGTCCCCGAGTCCGGTCGACACCACAGCCCCAGGTCACCGGGTCATGTCGGGACCCAGCCCGGGTCCCCGGGACGCGTTTTTACCCCAGCCGCAGATCACCGGGTCCTGTCGGGTACCCGGGTCGGGTCCCCTGGACAGGTCGGCACCCCGGCCCCGGGTCACGGGGTCATGTCGGGTCGCTGTCCCGGGTACCACTGTCAGGTGACCACCCCGGCCCCGGGAGACGGAGTCATACCGGGTCCCCGGCCCGGGTCCCCGGGTTGCATCGGGACACCAGCGAAGGACCACCGGGTCCTGTCGGGTCCCCGGCCCGGGTCCCCTGGACAGGTCGTTAACCCGGCCCCAGGTCACCGGGTCATGTCGCGCACCCGGCCTGGTTCCCAGGTTCCGGTGACCACCCCGGCACCAGGACCCCGGGTCCCGTGGGGACCCCGGACCCAGGTCAGCGGGTCACGTGGGGACACCGGCCCCAGGTCACCGCGTCAGGTCGGGACCCCGAACCCAGGTCCACGAGTCCGTCGACACCACAGCCCCGGGTCACCGGGTCGTGTCGGGTAACCGGCCTGGTTCCAAGGTTCCGATGACCACCCCGGCACCAGGACCCCGGGTCACGTGGGGACACCGGCCCCAGGTGACCGGGTCAGGTGGGGACACCGGCCCCAGGTCATCGGGTCAGGTGGGGTCACCGGCCCCAGGTGACCGGGTCACGTGGGGTCAATGGCCCCAGGTGACCGGGTCACGTGGGGTCACCGGCCCCAGGTGACCGGGTCACGTGGGGTCACCGGCCCCAGGTGACCCGGTCACGTGGGGTCACCGGCCCCAGGTGACCGGGTCACGTGGGGTCACCGGCCCCAGGTGACCGGGTCACGTGGGGTCACCGGCCCCAGGTGACCGGGTCACGTGGGGTCACCGGCCCCAGGTGACCGGGTCACGTGGGGTCACCGGCCCCAGGTGACCGGGTCACGTGGGGTCACCGGCCCCAGGTGACCGGGTCACGTGGGGTCACCGGCCCCAGGTCAGCGGGTCACGTGGGGACACCGGCCCCAGGTCACCGGGTCACGTGGGGTCACCGGCCCCAGGTGACCGGGTCACGTGGGGTCACCGGCCCCAGGTGACCGGGTCACGTGGGTACACCGGCCCCAGGTGACCGGGTCACGTGGGGTCACCGGCCCCAGGTGACCGGGTCACGTGGGGTCACCGGCACCAGGTGACCGGGTCACGTGGGGTCACCGGCCCCAGGTGACCGGGTCACGTGGGGTCACCGGCCCCAGGTGACCGGGTCACGTGGGGTCACCGGCCCCAGGTGACCCGGTCACGTGGGGTCACCGGCCCCAGGTGACCGGGTCACGTGGGGTCACCGGCCCCAGGTGACCGGGTCACGTGGGGTCACCGGCCCCAGGTGACCGGGTCACGTGGGGTCACCGGCCCCAGGTGACCGGGTCACGTGGGGTCACCGGCCCCAGGTGACCGGGTCACGTGGGGTCACCGGCCCCAGGTCAGCGGGTCACGTGGGGACACCGGCCCCAGGTCACCGGGTCACGTGGGGTCACCGGCCCCAGGTGACCGGGTCACGTGGGGTCACCGGCCCCAGGTGACCGGGTCACGTGGGGTCACCGGCCCCAGGTGACCGGGTCACGTGGGTACACCGGCCCCAGGTGACCGGGTCACGTGGGGTCACCGGCCCCAGGTGACCGGGTCACGTGGCGTCACCGGCACCAGGTGACCGGGTCACGTGGGGTCACCGGCCCCAGGTGACCGGGTCACGTGGGGTCACCGGCCCCAGGTGACCGGGTCACGTGGGGTCACCGGCCCCAGGTGACCCGGTCACGTGGGGTCACCGGCCCCAGGTGACCGGGTCACGTGGGGTCACCGGCCCCAGGTGACCGGGTCACGTGGGGTCACCGGCCCCAGGTCAGCGGGTCACGTGGGGACACCGGCCCCAGGTGACCGGGTCACGTGGGGTCACCGGCCCCAGGTCAGCGGGTCACGTGGGGACACCGGCCCCAGGTAACCAAGGCATGTCGGGACCCAGCCCGGGTCCCCGGGACGGGTTTTTACCCCAGCCGCAGATCACCGGGTCCTGTCGGGTCCCCGGCCCGGGTCCCCTGGACAGGTCGATAACCCGGCCCCAGGTCACCCGGTAATCTCGCGCACCCGGCCTGGTTCCCAGGTTCCGATGACCACCCCGGCACCAGGACCCCGGGTCACGTGGGGACACCGGCCCCAGGTGACCGGGTCACGTGGGGTCACCGGCCCCAGGTCAGCGGGTCACGTGGGGTCACCGGCCCCAGGTGACCGGGTCACGTGGGGACCCCGGACCCAGGTAACCGGGTCATACCGAGTCCCCGGACCCAGGTCACCGGGTCAGTTCGGGACCCCGGACCCAGGTCGGGTCATGTCACGTCCCATGCCCGGGTCCCCGGGTTGGATTTTTACCCAGGCCCCGGGTCACAGGGTCATGTCGGGTCAACGGCCTGGGTACAAGGGTCTGGTGACCACCCCGACCCCAGGTCCCCTTGTCATGATGGGACACCGGACCAGGTCCCCGAGTCCGGTCGACACCACAGCCCCAGGTCACCGGGTCATGTCGGGACCTAGCCCGGGTCCCCGGGACGGGTTTTTACCCCAGCCGCAGATCACCGGGTCCTGTCGGGTACCCGGGTCAGGTCCCCTGGACAGGTCGGCACCCCGGCCCCGGGTCACGGGGTCATGTCGGGTCGCTGTCCCGGGTACCAGTGTCAGGTGACCACCCCGGCCCCGGGAGACGGAGTCATACCGGGTCCCCGGCCCAGGTCCCCGGGTTGCATCGGGACAAAAGCACCGGATCACTGGATCACGTGGGGGCCCGGGCCCGGGTCCCCGGGTTGCATCGGGACACCAGCGAAGGACCACCGGGTCCTGTCGGGTCCCCGGCCCGGGTCCCCTGGACAGGTCGTTAACCCAGCCCCAGGTCACCGGGTCGTGTCGGGTAACCGGCCTGGTTCCCAGGTTCCGGTGACCACCCCGGCACCAGGACCCCGGGTCCCGTGGGGACCCCGGCCCCAGGTGACCGGGTCACGCGGGGTCACCGGCCCCAGGTCAGCGGGTCACGTGGGGTCACCGGCCCCAGGTCAGCGGGTCACGTGGGGACACCGGCCCCAGGTCACCGCGTCAGGTCTGGACCCCGAACCCAGGTCCACGAGTCCGTCGACACCACAGCCCCGGGTCACCGGGTCGTTTCGGGTAACCGGCCTGGTTCCCAGGTTCCGATGACCACCCCGGCACCAGGACCCCGGGTCACGTGGGGACACCGGCCCCAGGTGACCGGGTCACATGGGGTCACCGGCCCCAGGTGACCGGGTCACGTGGGGTCACCGGCCCCAGGTGACCGGGTCACGTGGGGACACCGGCCCCAGGTGACCGGGTCACGTGCGGTCACCGGCACCAGGTGACTGGGTCACGTGGGGTCACCGGCCCCAGGTGACCTGGTCACGTGGGGTCACCGGCCCCAGGTGACCGGGTCACGTGGGGTCACCGGCCCCAGGTGACCGGGTCACGTGAGGTCACCGGCCCCAGGTCAGCGGGTCACGTGGGGTCACCGGCCCCAGGTGACCGGGTCACGTGGGGTCACCGGCCCCAGGTGACCGGGTCACGTGGGGTCACCGGCCCCAGGTGACCGGGTCACGTGGGGTCACCGGCCCCAGGTGTTCGGGTCACGTGGGGTCACCGGCCCCAGGTGACCGGGTCACGTGGGGTCACCAGACCCAGGTCAGCAGGTCACGTGGGGACACCGGCCCCAGGTGACCGGGTCATACCGAGTCCCCGGACCCAGGTCACCGGGTCAGTTCGGGACCCCGGACCCAGGTCGGGTCATGTCATGTCCCATGCCCGGGTCCCCGGGTTGGATTTTTACCCAGGCCCCGGGTCACAGGGTCATGTCGGGTCAACGGCCTGGGTACAAGGGTCTGGTGACCACCCCGACCCCAGGTTCCCGGGTCATGACGGGACACCGGACCAGGTCCCCGAGTCCGGTCGACACCACAGCCCCAGGTCACCGGGTCATGTCGGGACCCAGCCCGGGTCCCCGGGACGGGTTTTTACCCCAGCCGCAGATCACCGGGTCCTGTCGGGTACCCGGGTCGGGTCCCCTGGACAGGTCGGCACCCCGGCCCCGGGTCACGGGGTCATGTCGGGTCGCTGTCCCGGGTACCAGTGTCAGGTGACCACCCCGGCCCCGGGAGACGGAGTCATACCGGGTCCCCGGCCCGGGTCCCCGGGTTGCATCGGGACACCAGCGAAGGACCACCGGGTCCTGTCGGGTCCCCGGCCCGGGTCCCCTGGACAGGTCGTTAACCCGGCCCCAGGTCACCGGGTCATGTCGCGCACCCGGCCTGGTTCCCAGGTTCCGGTGACCACCCCGGCACCAGGACCCCGGGTCCCGTGGGGACCCCGGACCCAGGTCAGCGGGTCACGTGGGGACACCGGCCCCAGGTCACCGCGTCAGGTCGGGACCCCGAACCCAGGTCCACGAGTCCGTCGACACCACAGCCCCGGGTCACCGGGTCGTGTCGGGTAACCGGCCTGGTTCCAAGGTTCCGATGACCACCCCGGCACCAGGACCCCGGGTCACGTGGGGACACCGGCCCCAGGTGACCGGGTCACGTGGGGACACCGGCCCCAGGTCATCGGGTCACGTGGGGTCACCGGCCCCAGGTGACCGGGTCACGTGGGGTCACCGGCCCCAGGTGACCGGGTCACGTGAGGTCACCGGCCCCAGGTGACCGGGTCACGTGGGGTCACCGGCCCCAGGTGACCGGGTCAGGTGGGGTCACCGGCCCCAGGTGACCGGGTCACGTGGGGTCACCGGCCCCAGGTGACCGGGTCACGTGGGGTCACCGGCCCCAGGTGACCGGGTCACGTGAGGTCACCTGCCCCAGGTGACCGGGTCACGTGGGGTCACCGGCCCCAGGTGACCGGGTCACGTGGGGTCACCGGCCCCAGGTGACCGGGTCACGTGGGGTCACCGGCCCCAGGTGACCGGGTCACGTGGGGTCACCGGCCCCAGGTGACCTGGTCACGTGGGGTCACCGGCCCCAGGTGACCGGGTCACTTGGGGTCACCGGCCCCAGGTGTGCGGGTCACGTGGGGTCACCGGCCCCAGGTGACCGGGTCACGTGGGGTCACCGGCCCCAGGTGACCGGGTCACGTGGGGTCACCGGCCCCAGGTGACCGGGTCACGTGGGGACACCGGCCCCAGGTGACCGGGTCACGTGGGGTCACCGGCCCCAGGTGTTCGGGTCACGTGGGGTCACCGGCCCCAGGTGACCGGGTCACGTAAGGTCACCGGCCCCAGGTGACCGGGTCACGTGGGGTCACCAGCCCCAGGTGACCGGGTCACGTGGGGTCACCGGCCCCAGGTGACCGGGTCACGTGGGGTCACCGGCCCCAGGTCAGCGGGTCACGTGGGGTCACCGGACCCAGGTCAGCGGGTCACGTGGGGACACCGGCCCCAGGTAACCGGGTCATACCGAGTCCCCGGACCCAGGTCACCGGGTCAGTTCGGGACCCCGGACCCAGGTCGGGTCATGTCACGTCCCATGCCCGGGTCCCCGGGTTGGATTTTTACCCAGGCCCCGGGTCACAGGGTCATGTCGGGTCAACGGCCTGGGTACAAGGGTCTGGTGACCACCCCGACCCCAGGTCCCCGGGTCATGACGGGACACCGGACCAGGTCCCCGAGTCCGGTCGACACCACAGCCCCAGGTCACCGGGTCATGTCGGGACCCAGCCCGGGTCCCCGGGACGGGTTTTTACCCCAGCCGCAGATCACCGGGTCCTGTCGGGTACCCGGGTCGGGTCCCCTGGACAGGTCGGCACCCCGGCCCCGGGTCACGGGGTCATGTCGGGTCGCTGTCCCGGGTACCAGTGTCAGGTGACCACCCCGGCCCCGGGAGACGGAGTCATACCGGGTCCCCGGCCCGGGTCCCCGGGTTGCATCGGGACACCAGCGAAGGACCACCGGGTCCTGTCGGGTCCCCGGCCCGGGTCCCCTGGACAGGTCGTTAACCCGGCCCCAGGTCACCGGGTCATGTCGCGCACCCGGCCTGGTTCCCAGGTTCCGGTGACCACCCCGGCACCAGGACCCCGGGTCACGTGGGGACCCCGGACCCAGGTCAGCGGGTCACGTGGGGACACCGGCCCCAGGTCACCGCGTCAGGTCGGGACCCCGAACCCAGGTCCACGAGTCCGTCGACACCACAGCCCCGGGTCACCGGGTCGTGTCGGGTAACCGGCCTGGTTCCAAGGTTCCGATGACCACCCCGGCACCAGGACCCCGGGTCACGTGGGGACACCGGCCCCAGGTGACCGGGTCACGTGGGGACACCGGCCCCAGGTCATCGGGTCACGTGGGGTCACCGGCCCCAGGTGACCGGGTCACGTGGGGTCACCGGCCCCAGGTGACCGGGTCACGTGGGGTCACCGGCCCCAGGTGACCGGGTCACGTGGGGACACCGGCCCCAGGTGACCGGGTCACGTGGGGACACCGGCCCCAGGTGACCGGGTCACGTGGGGTCACCGGCCCCAGGTGACCGGGTCACGTGGGGTCACCGGCCCCAGGTGACCGGGTCACGTGGGGTCACCGGCCCCAGGTGACCGGGTCACGTGGGGACACCGGCTCCAGGTGACCGGGTCACGTGGAGTCACCGGCCCCAGGTGACCGGGTCACGTGGGGTCACCGGCCCCAGGTGACCGGGTCACGTGGGGTCACCGGCCCCAGGTGACCGGGTCACGTGGGGTCACCGGCCCCAGGTGACCGGGTCACGTGGGTACACCGGCCCCAGGTGACCGGGTCACGTGGGGTCACCGGCCCCAGGTGACCGGGTCACGTGGGGTCACCGGCCCCAGGTGACCGGGTCACGTGGGGACCCCGGACCCAGGTAACCGGGTCATACCGAGTCCCCGGACCCAGGTCACCGGGTCAGTTCGGGACCCCGGACCCAGGTCGGGTCATGTCACGTCCCATGCCCGGCTCCCCGGGTTGGATTTTTACCCAGGCCCTGGGTCACAGGGTCATGTCGGGTCAACGGCCTGGGTACAAGGGTCTGGTGACCACCCCGACCCCAGGTCCCCGGGTCATGACGGGACACCGGACCAGGTCCCCGAGTCCGGTCGACACCACAGCCCCAGGTCACCGGGTCATGTCGGGACCCAGCCCGGGTCCCCGGGACGGGTTTTTACCCCAGCCGCAGATCACCGGGTCCTGTCGGGTACCCGGGTCGGGTCCCCTGGACAGGTCGGCACCCCGGCCCCGGGTCACGGGGTCATGTCGGGTCGCTGTCCCGGGTACCAGTGTCAGGTGACCACCCCGGCCCCGGGAGACGGAGTCATACCGGGTCCCCGGCCTGGGTCCCCGGGTTGCATCGGGACACCAGCGAAGGACCACCGGGTCCTGTCGGGTCCCCGGCCCGGGTCCCCTGGACAGGTCGTTAACCCGGCCCCAGGTCACCGGGTCATGTCGCGCACCCGGCCTGGTTCCCAGGTTCCGGTGACCACCCCGGCACCAGGACCCCGGGTCACGTGGGGACCCCGGCCCCAGGTCAGCGGGTCACGTGGGGACACCGGCCCCAGGTCACCGCGTCAGGTCGGGACCCCGAACCCAGGTCCACGAGTCCGTCGACACCACAGCCCCGGGTCACCGGGTCGTGTCGGGTAACCGGCCTGGTTCCAAGGTTCCGATGACCACCCCGGCACCAGGACCCCGGGTCACGTGGGGACACCGGCCCCAGGTGACCGGGTCACGTGGGGACACCGGCCCCAGGTCATCGGGTCACGTGGGGTCACCGGCCCCAGGTGACCGGGTCACGTGGGGTCACCGGCCCCAGGTGACCGGGTCACGTGGGGTCACCGGCCCCAGGTGACCGGCTCACGTGGGGACACCGGCCCCAGGTGACCGGCTCACGTGTGGTCACCGGTAACAGGTGACCGGGTCACGTGGGGTCACCGGCCCCAGGTCAGCGGGTCACGTGGGGTCACCGGCCCCAGGTGACCGGGTCACGTGGGGACACCGGCTCCAGGTGACCGGGTCACGTGGGGTCACCGGCCCCAGGTCAGCGGGTCAGGTGGGGACACCGGCCCCAGGTCACCGGGTCACGTGGGGTCACCGGCCCCAGGTGACCGGGTCACGTGGGGTCACCGGCCCCAGGTGACCGGGTCACGTGGGGTCACCGGCCCCAGGTGACCGGGTCACGTGGGGACACCGGCCCCAGGTGACCGGGTCACGTGGGGTCACCGGCCCCAGGTGACCGGGTCACGTGGGGTCACCGGCCCCAGGTGACCGGGTCACGTGGGGACACCGGCCCCAGGTGACCGGGTCACGTGGGGTCACCGGCCCAAGGTGACCCGGTCACGTGGGGTCACCGGCCCCAGGTGACCGGGTCACGTGGGGTCACCGGCCCCAGGTGACCGGGTCACGTGGGGTCACCGGCCCCAGGTCAGCGGGTCACGTGGGGACACCGGCCCCAGGTGACCGGGTCACGTGGGGTCACCGGCCCCAGGTGACCGGGTCACGTGGGGTCACCGGCCCCAGGTGACCGGGTCACGTGGGGTCACCGGCCCCAGGTCAGCGGGTCACGTGGGGACACCGGCCCCAGGTAACCAAGGCATGTCGGGACCCAGCCCGGGTCCCCGGGACGGGTTTTTACCCCAGCCGCAGATCACCGGGTCCTGTCGGGTCCCCGGCCCGGGTCCCCTGGACAGGTCGATAACCCGGCCCCAGGTCACCCGGTCATCTCGCGCACCCGGCCTGGTTCCCAGGTTCCGATGACCACCCCGGCACCAGGACCCCGGGTCACGTGGGGACACCGGCCCCAGGTAACCGGGTCATACCGAGTCCCCGGACCCAGGTCACCGGGTCAGTTCGGGACCCCGGACCCAGGTCGGGTCATGTCACGTCCCATGCCCGGGTCCCCGGGTTGGATTTTTACCCAGGCCCCGGGTCACAGGGTCATGTCGGGTCAACGGCCTGGGTACAAGGGTCTGGTGACCACCCCGACCCCAGGTCCCCGGGTCATGACGGGACACCGGACCAGGTCCCCGAGTCCGGTCGACACCACAGCCCCAGGTCACCGGGTCATGTCGGGACCCAGCCCGGGTCCCCGGGACGGGTTTTTACCCCAGCCGCAGATCACCGGGTCCTGTCGGGTACCCGGGTCGGGTCCCCTGGACAGGTCGGCACCCCGGCCCCGGGTCACGGGGTCATGTCGGGTCGCTGTCCCGGGTACCAGTGTCAGGTGACCACCCCGGCCCCGGGAGACGGAGTCATACCGGGTCCCCGGCCTGGGTCCCCGGGTTGCATCGGGACACCAGCGAAGGACCACCGGGTCCTGTCGGGTCCCCGGCCCGGGTCCCCTGGACAGGTCGTTAACCCGGTCCCAGGTCACCGGGTCATGTCGCGCACCCGGCCTGGTTCCCAGGTTCCGGTGACCACCCCGGCACCAGGACCCCGGGTCACGTGGGGACCCCGGCCCCAGGTCAGCGGGTCACGTGGGGACACCGGCCCAAGGTCACCGCGTCAGGTCGGGACCCCGAACCCAGTTCCACGAGTCCGTCGACACCACAGCCCCGGGTCACCGGGTCGTGTCGGGTAACCGGCCTGGTTCCAAGGTTCCGATGACCACCCCGGCACCAGGACCCCGGGTCACGTGGGGACACCGGCCCCAGGTGACCGGGTCACGTGGGGACACCGGCCCCAGGTCATCGGGTCACGTGGGGTCACCGGCCCCAGGTGACCGGGTCACGTGGGGTCACCGGCCCCAGGTGACCGGGTCACGTGGGGTCACCGGCCCCAGGTGACCGGCTCACGTGGGGACACCGGCCCCAGGTGACCGGCTCACGTGTGGTCACCGGTAACAGGTGACCGGGTCACGTGGGGTCACCGGCCCCAGGTCAGCGGGTCACGTGGGGTCACCGGCCCCAGGTGACCGGGTCACGTGGGGACACCGGCTCCAGGTGACCGGGTCACGTGGGGTCACCGGCCCCAGGTCAGCGGGTCAGGTGGGGACACCGGCCCCAGGTCACCGGGTCACGTGGGGTCACCGGCCCCAGGTGACCGGGTCACGTGGGGTCACCGGCCCCAGGTGACCGGGTCACGTGGGGTCACCGGCCCCAGGTGACCGGGTCACGTGGGGTCACCGGCCCCAGGTGACCGGGTCACGTGGGGTCACCGGCCCCAGGTGACCGGGTCACGTGGGGTCACCGGCCCCAGGTGACCGGGTCACGTGGGGACACCGGCCCCAGGTGACCGGGTCACGTGGGGTCACCGGCCCAAGGTGACCCGGTCACGTGGGGTCACCGGCCCCAGGTGACCGGGTCACGTGGGGTCACCGGCCCCAGGTGACCGGGTCACGTGGGGTCACCGGCCCCAGGTCAGCGGGTCACGTGGGGACACCGGCCCCAGGTGACCGGGTCACGTGGGGTCACCGGCCCCAGGTGACCGGGTCACGTGGGGTCACCGGCCCCAGGTGACCGGGTCACGTGGGGTCACCGGCCCCAGGTCAGCGGGTCACGTGGGGACACCGGCCCCAGGTAACCAAGGCATGTCGGGACCCAGCCCGGGTCCCCGGGACGGGTTTTTACCCCAGCCGCAGATCACCGGGTCCTGTCGGGTCCCCGGCCCGGGTCCCCTGGACAGGTCGATAACCCGGCCCCAGGTCACCCGGTCATCTCGCGCACCCGGCCTGGTTCCCAGGTTCCGATGACCACCCCGGCACCAGGACCCCGGGTCACGTGGGGACACCGGCCCCAGGTAACCGGGTCATACCGAGTCCCCGGACCCAGGTCACCGGGTCAGTTCGGGACCCCGGACCCAGGTCGGGTCATGTCACGTCCCATGCCCGGGTCCCCGGGTTGGATTTTTACCCAGGCCCCGGGTCACAGGGTCATGTCGGGTCAACGGCCTGGGTACAAGGGTCTGGTGACCACCCCGACCCCAGGTCCCCGGGTCATGACGGGACACCGGACCAGGTCCCCGAGTCCGGTCGACACCACAGCCCCAGGTCACCGGGTCATGTCGGGACCCAGCCCGGGTCCCCGGGACGGGTTTTTACCCCAGCCGCAGATCACCGGGTCCTGTCGGGTACCCGGGTCGGGTCCCCTGGACAGGTCGGCACCCCGGCCCCGGGTCACGGGGTCATGTCGGGTCGCTGTCCCGGGTACCAGTGTCAGGTGACCACCCCGGCCCCGGGAGACGGAGTCATACCGGGTCCCCGGCCTGGGTCCCCGGGTTGCATCGGGACACCAGCGAAGGACCACCGGGTCCTGTCGGGTCCCCGGCCCGGGTCCCCTGGACAGGTCGTTAACCCGGTCCCAGGTCACCGGGTCATGTCGCGCACCCGGCCTAGTTCCCAGGTTCCGGTGACCACCCCGGCACCAGGACCCCGGGTCACGTGGGGACCCCGGCCCCAGGTCAGCGGGTCACGTGGGGACACCGGCCCAAGGTCACCGCGTCAGGTCGGGACCCCGAACCCAGGTCCACGAGTCCGTCGACACCACAGCCCCGGGTCACCGGGTCGTGTCGGGTAACCGGCCTGGTTCCAAGGTTCCGATGACCACCCCGGCACCAGGACCCCGGGTCACGTGGGGACACCGGCCCCAGGTGACCGGGTCACGTGGGGACACCGGCCCCAGGTCATCGGGTCACGTGGGGTCACCGGCCCCAGGTGACCGGGTCACGTGGGGTCACCGGCCCCAGGTGACCGGGTCACGTGGGGTCACCGGCCCCAGGTGACCGGCTCACGTGGGGACACCGGCCCCAGGTGACCGGCTCACGTGTGGTCACCGGTAACAGGTGACCGGGTCACGTGGGGTCACCGGCCCCAGGTCAGCGGGTCACGTGGGGTCACCGGCCCCAGGTGACCGGGTCACGTGGGGACACCGGCTCCAGGTGACCGGGTCACGTGGGGTCACCGGCCCCAGGTCAGCGGGTCACGTGGGGACACCGGCCCCAGGTCACCGGGTCACGTGGGGTCACCGGCCCCAGGTGACCGGGTCACGTGGGGTCACCGGCCCCAGGTGACCGGGTCACGTGGGGTCACCGGCCCCAGGTGACCGGGTCACGTGGGTACACCGGCCCCAGGTGACCGGGTCACGTGGGGTCACCGGCCCCAGGTGACCGGGTCACGTGGGGTCACCGGCACCAGGTGACCGGGTCACGTGGGGACACCGGCCCCAGGTGACCGGGTCACGTGGGGTCACCGGCCCAAGGTGACCCGGTCACGTGGGGTCACCGGCCCCAGGTGACCGGGTCACGTGGGGTCACCGGCCCCAGGTGACCGGGTCACGTGGGGTCACCGGCCCCAGGTCAGCGGGTCACGTGGGGACACCGGCCCCAGGTGACCGGGTCACGTGGGGTCACCGGCCCCAGGTGACCGGGTCACGTGGGGTCACCGGCCCCAGGTCAGCGGATCACGTGGGGACACCGGCCCCAGGTAACCAAGGCATGTCGGGACCCAGCCCGGGTCCCCGGGACGGGTTTTTACCCCAGCCGCAGATCACCGGGTCCTGTCGGGTCCCCGGCCCGGGTCCCCTGGACAGGTCGATAACCCGGCCCCAGGTCACCCGGTCATCTCGCGCACCCGGCCTGGTTCCCAGGTTCCGATGACCACCCCGGCACCAGGACCCCGGGTCACGTGGGGACACCGGCCCCAGGTGACCGGGTCACGTGGGGTCACCGGCCCCAGGTCACCGGGTCACGTGGGGACCCCGGCCCCAGGTGACCGGGTCACGTGGGGACCCCGGACCCAGGTAACCGGGTCATACCGAGTCCCCGGACCCAGGACACCGGGTCAGTTCGGGACCCCGGACCCAGGTCGGGTCATGTCACGTCCCATGCCCGGGTCCCCGGGTTGGATTTTTACCCAGGCCCCGGGTCACAGGGTCATGTCGGGTCAACGGCCTGGGTACAAGGGTCTGGTGACCACCCCGACCCCAGGTCCCCGGGTCATGACGGGACACCGGACCAGGTCCCCGAGTCCGGTCGACACCACAGCCCCAGGTCACCGGGTCATGTCGGGACCCAGCCCGGGTCCCCGGGACGGGTTTTTACCCCAGCCGCAGATCACCAGGTCCTGTCGGGTACCCGGGTCGGGTCCCCTGGACAGGTCGGCACCCCGGCCCCGGGTCACGGGGTCATGTCGGGTCGCTGTCCCGGCTACCAGTGTCAGGTGACCACCCCGGCCCCGGGAGACGGAGTCATACTGGGTCCCCGGCCCAGGTCCCCGGGTTGCATCGGGACAAAAGCACCGGATCACTGGATCACGTGGGGGCCCGGGCCCGGGTCCCCGGGTTGCATCGGGACACCAGCGAAGGACCACCGGGTCCTGTCGGGTCCCCGGCCCGGGTCCCCTGGACAGGTCGTTAACCCGGCCCCAGGTCACCGGGTCGTGTCGGGTAACCGGCCTGGTTCCCAGGTTCCGGTGACCACCCCGGCACCAGGACCCCGGGTCCCGTGGGGACCCCGGCCCCAGGTGACCGGGTCACGTGGGGTCACCGGCCCCAGGTGACCGGGTCACGTGGGGTCACCGGCCCCAGGTGACCGGGTCACGTGAGGTCACCGGCCCCAGGTGACCGGGTCACGTGGGGTCACCGGCCCCAGGTGACCCGGTCACGTGGGGTCACCGGCCCCAGGTGACCGGGTCACGTGGGGTCACCGGCCCCAGGTGACCGGGTCACGTGGGGTCACCGGCCCCAGGTGACCTGGTCACGTGGGGTCACCGGCCCCAGGTGACCGGGTCACTTGGGGTCACCGGCCCCAGGTGTGCGGGTCACGTGGGGTCACCGGCCCCAGGTGACCGGGTCACGTGGGGTCACCGGCCCCAGGTGACCGGGTCACGTGGGGACACCGGCCCCAGGTGACCGGGTCACGTGGGGTCACCGGCCCCAGGTGTTCGGGTCACGTGGGGTCACCGGCCCCAGGTGACCGGGTCACGTAAGGTCACCGGCCCCAGGTGACCGGGTCACGTGGGGTCACCAGCCCCAGGTGACCGGGTCACGTGGGGTCACCGGCCCCAGGTGACCGGGTCACGTGGGGTCACCGGCCCCAGGTCAGCGGGTCACGTGGGGTCACCGGACCCAGGTCAGCGGGTCACGTGGGGACACCGGCCCCAGGTAACCGGGTCATACCGAGTCCCCGGACCCAGGTCACCGGGTCAGTTCGGGACCCCGGACCCAGGTCGGGTCATGTCACGTCCCATGCCCGGGTCCCCGGGTTGGATTTTTACCCAGGCCCCGGGTCACAGGGTCATGTCGGGTCAACGGCCTGGGTACAAGGGTCTGGTGACCACCCCGACCCCAGGTCCCCGGGTCATGACGGGACACCGGACCAGGTCCCCGAGTCCGGTCGACACCACAGCCCCAGGTCACCGGGTCATGTCGGGACCCAGCCCGGGTCCCCGGGACGGGTTTTTACCCCAGCCGCAGATCACCGGGTCCTGTCGGGTACCCGGGTCGGGTCCCCTGGACAGGTCGGCACCCCGGCCCCGGGTCACGGGGTCATGTCGGGTCGCTGTCCCGGGTACCACTGTCAGGTGACCACCCCGGCCCCGGGAGACGGAGTCATACCGGGTCCCCGGCCCGGGTCCCCGGGTTGCATCGGGACACCAGCGAAGGACCACCGGGTCCTGTCGGGTCCCCGGCCCGGGTCCCCTGGACAGGTCGTTAACCCGGCCCCAGGTCACCGGGTCATGTCGCGCACCCGGCCTGGTTCCCAGGTTCCGGTGACCACCCCGGCACCAGGACCCCGGGTCACGTGGGGACCCCGGACCCAGGTCAGCGGGTCACGTGGGGACACCGGCCCCAGGTCACCGCGTCAGGTCGGGACCCCGAACCCAGGTCCACGAGTCCGTCGACACCACAGCCCCGGGTCACCGGGTCGTGTCGGGTAACCGGCCTGGTTCCAAGGTTCCGATGACCACCCCGGCACCAGGACCCCGGGTCACGTGGGGACACCGGCCCCAGGTGACCGGGTCACGTGGGGACACCGGCCCCAGGTCATCGGGTCACGTGGGGTCACCGGCCCCAGGTGACCGGGTCACGTGGGGTCACCGGCCCCAGGTGACCGGGTCACGTGGGGTCACCGGCCCCAGGTGACCGGGTCACGTAAGGTCACCGGCCCCAGGTGACCGGGTCACGTGGGGACACCGGCCCCAGGTGACCGGGTCACGTGGGGTCACCGGCCCCAGGTGACCGGGTCACGTGGGGTCACCGGCCCCAGGTCAGCGGGTCACGTGGGGTCACCGGCCCCAGGTGACCGGGTCACGTGGGGACACCGGCTCCAGGTGACCGGGTCACGTGGAGTCACCGGCCCCAGGTGACCGGGTCACGTGGGGTCACCGGCCCCAGGTGACCGGGTCACGTGGGGTCACCGGCCCCAGGTGACCGGGTCACGTGGGGTCACCGGCCCCAGGTGACCGGGTCACGTGGGTACACCGGCCCCAGGTGACCGGGTCACGTGGGGTCACCGGCCCCAGGTCAGCGGGTCACGTGGGGTCACCGGCCCCAGGTGACCGGGTCACGTGGGGACCCCGGACCCAGGTAACCGGGTCATACCGAGTCCCCGGACCCAGGTCACCGGGTCAGTTCGGGACCCCGGACCCAGGTCGGGTCATGTCACGTCCCATGCCCGGGTCCCCGGGTTGGATTTTTACCCAGGCCCCGGGTCACAGGGTCATGTCGGGTCAACGGCCTGGGTACAAGGGTCTGGTGACCACCCCGACCCCAGGTCCCCGGGTCATGACGGGACACCGGACCAGGTCCCCGAGTCCGGTCGACACCACAGCCCCAGGTCACCGGGTCATGTCGGGACCCAGCCCGGGTCCCCGGGACGGGTTTTTACCCCAGCCGCAGATCACCGGGTCCTGTCGGGTACCCGGGTCGGGTCCCCTGGACAGGTCGGCACCCCGGCCCCGGGTCACGGGGTCATGTCGGGTCGCTGTCCCGGGTACCAGTGTCAGGTGACCACCCCGGCCCCGGGAGACGGAGTCATACCGGGTCCCCGGCCCAGGTCCCCGGGTTGCATCGGGACAAAAGCACCGGATCACTGGATCACGTGGGGGCCCGGGCCCGGGTCCCCGGGTTGCATCGGGACACCAGCGAAGGACCACCGGGTCCTGTCGGGTCCCCGGCCCGGGTCCCCTGGACAGGTCGTTAACCCGGCCCCAGGTCACCGGGTCGTGTCGGGTAACCGGCCTGGTTCCCAGGTTCCGGTGACCACCCCGGCACCAGGACCCCGGGTCCCGTGGGGACCCCGGCCCCAGGTGACCGGGTCACGCGGGGTCACCGGCCCCAGGTCAGCGGGTCACGTGGGGTCACCGGCCCCAGGTCAGCGGGTCACGTGGGGACACCGGCCCCAGGTCACCGCGTCAGGTCGGGACCCCGAACCCAGGTCCACGAGTCCGTCGACACCACAGCCCCGGGTCACCGGGTCGTGTCGGGTAACCGGCCTGGTTCCCAGGTTCCGATGACCACCCCGGCACCAGGACCCCGGGTCACGTGGGGACACCGGCCCCAGGTGACCGGGTCACGTGGGGTCACCGGCCCCAGGTGACCGGGTCACGTGGGGTCACCGGCCCCAGGTGACCGGGTCACGTGGGGACACCGGCCCCAGGTGACCGGGTCACGTGGGGTCACCGGCACCAGGTGACTGGGTCACGTGGGGTCACCGGCCCCAGGTGACCTGGTCACGTGGGGTCACCGGCCCCAGGTGACCGGGTCACGTGGGGTCACCGGCCCCAGGTGACCGGGTCACGTGAGGTCACCGGCCCCAGGTGACCGGGTCACGTGGGGTCACCGGCCCCAGGTGACCGGGTCAGGTGGGGTCACCGGCCCCAGGTGACCTGGTCACGTGGGGTCACCGGCCCCAGGTGACCGGGTCACGTGGGGTCACCGGCCCTAGGTGACCGGGTCACGTGGGGTCACCGGCCCCAGGTGACCGGGTCACGTGGGGTCACCGGCCCCAGGTCACCGGGTCACGTGGGGACCCCGGCCCCAGGTGACCGGGTCACGTGGGGACCCCGGACCCAGGTAACCGGGTCATACCGAGTCCCCGGACCCAGGACACCGGGTCAGTTCGGGACCCCGGACCCAGGTCGGGTCATGTCACGTCCCATGCCCGGGTCCCCGGGTTGGATTTTTACCCAGGCCCCGGGTCACAGGGTCATGTCGGGTCAACGGCCTGGGTACAAGGGTCTGGTGACCACCCCGACCCCAGGTCCCCGGGTCATGACGGGACACCGGACCAGGTCCCCGAGTCCGGTCGACACCACAGCCCCAGGTCACCGGGTCATGTCGGGACCCAGCCCGGGTCCCCGGGACGGGTTTTTACCCCAGCCGCAGATCACCGGGTCCTGTCGGGTACCCGGGTCGGGTCCCCTGGACAGGTCGGCACCCCGGCCCCGGGTCACGGGGTCATGTCGGGTCGCTGTCCCGGGTACCAGTGTCAGGTGATCACCCCGGCCCCGGGAGACGGAGTCATACCAGGTCCCGGGCCCGGGTCCCCGGGTTGCATCGGGACACCAGCGAAGGACCACCAGGTCCTGTCAGGTCCCTGGCCCGGGTCCTCTGGACAGGTCGTTAACCCGGCCCCAGGTCACCGGGTCATGTCGCGCACCCGGCCTGGTTCCCAGGTTCCGGTGACCACCCCGGCACCAGGACCCCGGGTCACGTGGGGTCACCGGCCCCAGGTGACCGGGTCACGTGGGGACACCGGCCCCAGGTGACCGGGTCACGTGGGGTCACCGGCCCCAGGTCACCGGGTCACGTGGGGTCACCGGCCCCAGGTCACCGGGTCACGTGGGGTCACCGGCCCCAGGTGACCGGGTCACGTGGGGTCACCGGCCCCAGGTCAGCGGGTCACGTGGGGTCACCGGCACCAGGTGACCGGGTCACGTGGGGACACCGGCCCCAGGTGACCGGGTCACGTGGGGTCACCGGCCCCAGGTGACCCGGTCACGTGGGGTCACCGGCCCCAGGTGACCGTGTCACGTGGGGTCACCGGCCCCAGGTGACGGGGTCACGTGGGGTCAACGGCCCCAGGTCAGCGGGTCACGTGGGGACACCGGCCCCAGGTGACCGGGTCACGTGGGGTCACCGGCCCCAGGTGACCGGGTCACGTGGGGACACCGGCCCCAGGTGACCGGGTCACGTGGGGTCACCGGCCCCAGGTCAGCGGGTCACGTGGGTCACCGGCCCCAGGTCACCGGGTCACGTGGGGTCACCGGCCCCAGGTGACCGGGTCACCTGGGGTCACCGGCCCCAGGTCAGCGGGTCACGTGGGGTCACCGGCCCCAGGTGACCGGGTCACGTGGGGTCACCGGCCCCAGGTGACCGGGTCACGTGGGGTCACCGGCACCAGGTGACCGGGTCACGTGGGGACACCGGCCCCAGGTGACCGGGTCACGTGGGGTCACCGGCCCCAGGTGACCGGGTCACGTGGGGTCACCGGCCCCAGGTGACCCGGTCACGTGGGGTCACCGGCCCCAGGTGACCGGGTCACGTGGGGTCACCGGCCCCAGGTGACCGGGTCACGTGGGGTCACCGGCCCCAGGTGACCGGGTCACGTGGGGACACCGGCCCCAGGTGACCGGGTCACGTGGGGTCACCGGCCCCAGGTGACCGGGTCACGTGGGGACACCGGCCCCAGGTGACCGGGTCACGTGGGGTCACCGGCCCCAGGTCAGCGGGTCACGTGGGGACACCGGCCCCAGGTAACCAAGGCATGTCGGGACCCAGCCCGGGTCCCCGGGACGGGTTTTTACCCCAGCCGCAGATCACCGGGTCCTGTCGGGTCCCCGGCCCGGGTCCCCTGGACAGGTCGATAACCCGGCCCCAGGTCACCCGGTCATCTCGCGCACCCGGCCTGGTTCCCAGGTTCCGATGACCACCCCGGCACCAGGACCCCGGGTCACGTGGGGACACCGGCCCCAGGTGACCGGGTCACGTGGGGTCACCTGCCCCAGGTCACCGGGTCACGTGGGGACCCCGGCCCCAGGTGACCGGGTCACGTGGGGACCCCGGACCCAGGTAACCGGGTCATACCGAGTCCCCGGACCCAGGTCACCGGGTCAGTTCGGGACCCCGGACCCAGGTCGGGTCATGTCACGTCCCATGCCCGGGTCCCCGGGTTGGATTTTTACCCAGGCCCCGGGTCACAGGGTCATGTCGGGTCAACGGCCTGGGTACAAGGGTCTAGTGACCACCCCGACCCCAGGTCCCCGGGTCATGACGGGACACCGGACCAGGTCCCCGAGTCCGGTCGACACCACAGCCCCAGGTCACCGGGTCATGTCGGGACCCAGCCCGGGTCCCCGGGACGGGTTTTTACCCCAGCCGCAGATCACCGGGTCCTGTCGGGTACCCGGGTCGGGTCCCCTGGACAGGTCGGCACCCCGGCCCCGGGTCACGGGGTCATGTCGGGTCGCTGTCCCGGGTACCAGTGTCAGGTGACCACCCCGGCCCCGGGAGACGGAGTAAACCGGGTCCCCGGCCTGGGTCCCCGGGTTGCATCGGGACACCAGCGAAGGACCACCGGGTCCTGTCGGGTCCCCGGCCCGGGTCCCCTGGACAGGTCGTTAACCCGGTCCCAGGTCACCGGGTCATGTCGCGCACCCGGCCTGGTTCCCAGGTTCCGGTGACCACCCCGGCACCAGGACCCCGGGTCACGTGGGGTCACCGGCCCCAGGTGACCGGGTCACGTGGGGTCACCGGCCCCAGGTGACCGGGTCACGTGGGGTCACTGGCCCCAGGTCAGCGGGTCACGTGGGGACACCGGCCCCAGGTGACCGGGTCACGTGGGGTCACCAGCCCCAGGTGACCGGGTCACGTGGGGTCACCGGCCCCAGGTGACCGGGTCACGTGGGGTCACCGGCCCCAGGTCAGCGGGTCACGTGGGGACACCGGCCCCAGGTAACCAAGGCATGTCGGGACCCAGCCCGGGTCCCCGGGACGGGTTTTTACCCCAGCCGCAGATCACCGGGTCCTGTCGGGTCCCCGGCCCGGGTCCCCTGGACAGGTCGATAACCCGGCCCCAGGTCACCCGGTCATCTCGCGCACCCGGCCTGGTTCCCAGGTTCCGATGACCACCCCGGCACCAGGACCCCGGGTCACGTGGGGACACCGGCCCCAGGTGACCGGGTCACGTGGGGTCACCGGCCCCAGGTCACCGGGTCACGTGGGGACCCCGGCCCCAGGTGACCGGGTCACGTGGGGACCCCGGACCCAGGTAACCGGGTCATACCGAGTCCCCGGACCCAGGACACCGGGTCAGTTCGGGACCCCGGACCCAGGTCGGGTCATGTCACGTCCCATGCCCGGGTCCCCGGGTTGGATTTTTACCCAGGCCCCGGGTCACAGGGTCATGTCGGGTCAACGGCCTGGGTACAAGGGTCTGGTGACCACCCCGACCCCAGGTCCCCGGGTCATGACGGGACACCGGACCAGGTCCCCGAGTCCGGTCGACACCACAGCCCCAGGTCACCGGGTCATGTCGGGACCCAGCCCGGGTCCCCGGGACGGGTTTTTACCCCAGCCGCAGATCACCGGGTCCTGTCGGGTACCCGGGTCGGGTCCCCTGGACAGGTCGGCACCCCGGCCCCGGGTCACGGGGTCATGTCGGGTCGCTGTCCCGGGTACCAGTGTCAGGTGACCACCCCGGCCCCGGGAGACGGAGTCATACCGGGTCCCCGGCCCAGGTCCCCGGGTTGCATCGGGACAAAAGCACCGGATCACTGGATCACGTGGGGGCCCGGGCCCGGGTCCCCGGGTTGCATCGGGACACCAGCGAAGGACCACCGGGTCCTGTCGGGTCCCCGGCCCGGGTCCCCTGGACAGGTCGTTAACCCGGCCCCAGGTCACCGGGTCGTGTCGGGTAACCGGCCTGGTTCCCAGGTTCCGGTGACCACCCCGGCACCAGGACCCCGGGTCCCGTGGGGACCCCGGCCCCAGGTGACCGGGTCACGCGGGGTCACCGGCCCCAGGTCAGCGGGTCACGTGGGGTCACCGGCTCCAGGTCAGCGGGTCACGTGGGGACACCGGCCCCAGGTCACCGCGTCAGGTCGGGACCCCGAACCCAGGTCCACGAGTTCGTCGACACCAAAGCCCCGGGTCACCGGGTCGTGTCGGGTAACCGGCCTGGTTCCCAGGTTCCGATGACCACCCCGGCACCAGGACCCCGGGTCACGTGGGGACACCGGCCCCAGGTGACCGGGTCACGTGGGGTCACCGGCCCCAGGTGACCCGGTCACGTGGGGTCACCGGCCCCAGGTGACCGGGTCACGTGGGGACACCGGCCCCAGGTGACCGGGTCACGTGGGGTCACCGGCACCAGGTGACTGGGTCACGTGGGGTCACCGGCCCCAGGTGACCTGGTCACGTGGGGTCACCGGCCCCAGGTGACCGGGTCACGTGGGGTCACCGGCCCCAGGTGACCGGGTCACGTGAGGTCACCGGCCCCAGGTGACCGGGTCACGTGGGGTCACCGGCCCCAGGTGACCGGGTCACGTGGGGTCACCGGCCCCAGGTGACCGGGTCACGTGGGGTCACCGGCCCCAGGTGACCGGGTCACGTGGGGTCACCGGCCCCAGGTGACCGGGTCACGGGAGGTCACCGGCCCCAGGTGACCGGGTCACGTGGGGTCACCGGCCCCAGGTGACCTGGTCACGTGGGGTCACCGGCCCCAGGTCAGCGGGTCACGTGGGGACACCGGCCCCAGGTGACCGAGTCACGTGGGGTCACCGGCCCCAGGTGACCGGGTCACGTGGGGTCACCGGCCCCAGGTGACCGGGTCACGTGGGGTCACCGGCCCCAGGTCAGCGGGTCACGTGGGGACACCGGCCCCAGGTAACCAAGGCATGTCGGGACCCAGCCCGGGTCCCCGGGACGGGTTTTTACCCCAGCCGCAGATCACCGGGTCCTGTCGGGTCCCCGGCCCGGGTCCCCTGGACAGGTCGATAACCCGGCCCCAGGTCACCCGGTCATCTCGCGCACCCGGCCTGGTTCCCAGGTTCCGATGACCACCCCGGCACCAGGACCCCGGGTCACGTGGGGACACCGGCCCCAGGTGACCGGGTCACGTGGGGTCACCGGCCCCAGGTCACCGGGTCACGTGGGGACCCCGGCCCCAGGTGACCGGGTCACGTGGGGACCCCGGACCCAGGTAACCGGGTCATACCGAGTCCCCGGACCCAGGACACCGGGTCAGTTCGGGACCCCGGACCCAGGTCGGGTCATGTCACGTCCCATGCCCGGGTCCCCGGGTTGGATTTTTACCCAGGCCCCGGGTCACAGGGTCATGTCGGGTCAACGGCCTGGGTACAAGGGTCTGGTGACCACCCCGACCCCAGGTCCCCGGGTCATGACGGGACACCGGACCAGGTCCCCGAGTCCGGTCGACACCACAGCCCCAGGTCACCGGGTCATGTCGGGACCCAGCCCGGGTCCCCGGGACGGGTTTTTACCCCAGCCGCAGATCACCGGGTCCTGTCGGGTACCCGGGTCGGGTCCCCTGGACAGGTCGGCACCCCGGCCCCGGGTCACGGGGTCATGTCGGGTCGCTGTCCCGGGTACCAGTGTCAGGTGACCACCCCGGCCCCGGGAGACGGAGTCATACCGGGTCCCCGGCCCAGGTCCCCGGGTTGCATCGGGACAAAAGCACCGGATCACTGGATCACGTGGGGGCCCGGGCCCGGGTCCCCGGGTTGCATCGGGACACCAGCGAAGGACCACCGGGTCCTGTCGGGTCCCCGGCCCGGGTCCCCTGGACAGGTCGTTAACCCGGCCCCAGGTCACCGGGTCATGTCGCGCACCCGGCCTGGTTCCCAGGTTCCGGTGACCACGCCGGCACCAGGACCCCGGGTCACGTGGGGACCCCCGGACCCAGGTCAGCGGGTCACGTGGGGACACCGGCCCCAGGTCACCGCGTCAGGTCGGGACCCCGAACCCAGGTCCACGAGTCCGTCGACACCACAGCCCCGGGTCACCGGGTCGTGTCGGGTAACCGGCCTGGTTCCAAGGTTCCGATGACCACCCCGGCACCAGGACCCCGGGTCACGTGGGGACACCGGCCCCAGGTGACCGGGTCACGTGGGGACACCGGCCCCAGGTCATCGGGTCACGTGGGGTCACCGGCCCCAGGTGACCGGGTCACGTGGGGTCACCGGCCCCAGGTGACCGGGTCACGTGAGGTCACCGGCCCCAGGTGACCGGGTCACGTGGGGTCACCGGCCCCAGGTGACCGGGTCACGTGGGGTCACCGGCCCCAGGTGACCGGGTCACGTGGGGTCACCGGCCCCAGGTGACCGGGTCACGTGAGGTCACCGGCCCCAGGTGACCGGGTCACGTGGGGTCACCGGCCCCAGGTGACCGGGTCACGTGGGGTCACCGGCCCCAGGTGACCGGGTCACGTGAGGTCACCGGCCCCAGGTGACCGGGTCACGTGGGGTCACCGGCCCCAGGTGACCGGGTCACGTGGGGTCACCGGCCCCAGGTGACCGGGTCACGTGGGGTCACCGGCCCCAGGTAACCGGGTCACGTGGGGTCACCGGCCCCAGGTGACCGGGTCACTTGGGGTCACCGGCCCCAGGTGACCGGGTCACGTGGGGTCACCGGCCCCAGGTGACCGGGTCACGTGAGGTCACCGGCCCCAGGTGACCGGGTCACGTGGGGTCACCGGCCCCAGGTGACCGGGTCACGTGGGGTCACCGGCCCCAGGTGACCGGGTCACGTGGGGTCACCGGCCCCAGGTCAGCGGGTCACGTGGGGACACCGGCCCCAGGTGACCGGGTCACGTGGGGTCACCGGCCCCAGGTCAGCGGGTCACGTGGGGACACCGGCCCCAGGTAACCAAGGCATGTCGGGACCCAGCCCGGGTCCCCGGGACGGGTTTTTACCCCAGCCGCAGATCACCGGGTCCTGTCGGGTCCCCGGCCCGGGTCCCCTGGACAGGTCGATAACCCGGCCCCAGGTCACCCGGTCATCTCGCGCACCCGGCCTGGTTCCCAGGTTCCGATGACCACCCCGGCACCAGGACCCCGGGTCACGTGGGGACACCGGCCCCAGGTGACCGGGTCACGTGGGGTCACCGGCCCCAGGTCACCGGGTCACGTGGGGTCACCGGCCCCAGGTGACCGGGTCACGTGGGGACCCCGGACCCAGGTAACCGGGTCATACCGAGTCCCCGGACCCAGGTCACCGGGTCAGTTCGGGACCCCGGACCCAGGTCGGGTCATGTCACGTCCCATGCCCGGGTCCCCGGGTTGGATTTTTACCCAGGCCCCGGGTCACAGGGTCATGTCGGGTCAACGGCCTGGGTACAAGGGTCTGGTGACCACCCCGACCCCAGGTCCCCTTGTCATGATGGGACACCGGACCAGGTCCCCGAGTCCGGTCGACACCACAGCCCCAGGTCACCGGGTCATGTCGGGACCTAGCCCGGGTCCCCGGGACGGGTTTTTACCCCAGCCGCAGATCACCGGGTCCTGTCGGGTACCCGGGTCGGGTCCCCTGGACAGGTCGGCACCCCGGCCCCGGGTCACGGGGTCATGTCGGGTCGCTGTCCCGGGTACCAGTGTCAGGTGACCACCCCGGCCCCGGGAGACGGAGTCATACTGGGTCCCCGGCCCAGGTCCCCGGGTTGCATCGGGACAAAAGCACCGGATCACTGGATCACGTGGGGGCCCGGGCCCGGGTCCCCGGGTTGCATCGGGACACCAGCGAAGGACCACCGGGTCCTGTCGGGTCCCCGGCCCGGGTCCCCTGGACAGGTCGTTAACCCAGCCCCAGGTCACCGGGTCGTGTCGGGTAACCGGCCTGGTTCCCAGGTTCCGGTGACCACCCCGGCACCAGGACCCCGGGTCCCGTGGGGACCCCGGCCCCAGGTGACCGGGTCACGCGGGGTCACCGGCCCCAGGTCAGCGGGTCACGTGGGGTCACCGGCCCCAGGTCAGCGGGTCATGTGGGGACACCGGCCCCAGGTCACCGCGTCAGGTCGGGACCCCGAACCCAGGTCCACGAGTCCGTCGACACCACAGCCCCGGGTCACCGGGTCGTGTCGGGTAACCGGCCTGGTTCCCAGGTTCCGATGACCACCCCGGCACCAGGACCCCGGGTCCCGTGGGGACCCCGGCCCCAGGTGACCGGGTCACGTGGGGTCACCGGCCCCAGGTGACCGGGTCACGTGGGGTCACCGGCCCCAGGTGACCGGGTCACGTGGGGACACCAGCCCCAGGTGACCGGGTCACGTGCGGTCACCGGCACCAGGTGACTGGGTCACGTGGGGTCACCGGCCCCAGGTGACCTGGTCACGTGGGGTCACCGGCCCCAGGTGACCGGGTCACGTGAGGTCACCGGCCCCAGGTCAGCGGGTCACGTGGGGTCACCGGCCCCAGGTGACCTGGTCACGTGGGGTCACCGGCCCCAGGTGACCGGGTCACGTGGGGTCACCGGCCCCAGGTGACCGGGTCACGTGGGGTCACCGGCCCCAGGTGTTCGGGTCACGTGGGGTCACCGGCCCCAGGTGACCGGGTCACGTGGGGTCACCAGACCCAGGTCAGCAGGTCACGTGGGGACACCGGCCCCAGGTGACCGGGTCATACCGAGTCCCCGGACCCAGGTCACCGGGTCAGTTCGGGACCCCGGACCCAGGTCGGGTCATGTCATGTCCCATGCCCGGGTCCCCGGGTTGGATTTTTACCCAGGCCCCGGGTCACAGGGTCATGTCGGGTCAACGGCCTGGGTACAAGGGTCTGGTGACCACCCCGACCCCAGGTCCCCGGGTCATGACGGGACACCGGACCAGGTCCCCGAGTCCGGTCGACACCACAGCCCCAGGTCACCGGGTCATGTCGGGACCCAGCCCGGGTCCCCGGGACGGGTTTTTACCCCAGCCGCAGATCACCGGGTCCTGTCGGGTACCCGGGTCGGGTCCCCTGGACAGGTCGGCACCCCGGCCCCGGGTCACGGGGTCATGTCGGGTCGCTGTCCCGGGTACCAGTGTCAGGTGACCACCCCGGCCCCGGGAGACGGAGTCATACCGGGTCCCCGGCCCGGGTCCCCGGGTTGCATCGGGACACCAGCGAAGGACCACCGGGTCCTGTCGGGTCCCCGGCCCGGGTCCCCTGGACAGGTCGTTAACCCGGCCCCAGGTCACCGGGTCATGTCGCGCACCCGGCCTGGTTCCCAGGTTCCGGTGACCACCCCGGCACCAGGACCCCGGGTCCCGTGGGGACCCCGGACCCAGGTCAGCGGGTCACGTGGGGACACCGGCCCCAGGTCACCGCGTCAGGTCGGGACCCCGAACCCAGGTCCACGAGTCCGTCGACACCACAGCCCCGGGTCACCGGGTCGTGTCGGGTAACCGGCCTGGTTCCAAGGTTCCGATGACCACCCCGGCACCAGGACCCCGGGTCACGTGGGGACACCGGCCCCAGGTGACCGGGTCACGTGGGGACACCGGCCCCAGGTCATCGGGTCACGTGGGGTCACCGGCCCCAGGTGACCGGGTCACGTGGGGTCACCGGCCCCAGGTGACCGGGTCACGTGAGGTCACCGGCCCCAGGTGACCGGGTCACGTGGGGTCACCGGCCCCAGGTGACCGGGTCACGTGGGGTCACCGGCCCCAGGTGACCGGGTCACGTGGGGTCACCGGCCCCAGGTGACCGGGTCACGTGAGGTCACCGGCCCCAGGTGACCGGGTCACGTGGGGTCACCGCCCCCAGGTCAGCGGGTCACGTGGGGTCACCGGCCCCAGGTGACCGGGTCACGTGGGGTCACCGGCCCCAGGTGACCGGGTCACGTGGGGTCACCGGCCCCAGGTGACCTGGTCACGTGGGGTCACCGGCCCCAGGTGACCGGGTCACTTGGGGTCACCGGCCCCAGGTGTGCGGGTCACGTGGGGTCACCGGCCCCAGGTGACCGGGTCACGTGGGGTCACCGGCCCCAGGTGACCGGGTCACGTGGGGTCACCGGCCCCAGGTGACCGGGTCACGTGGGGACACCGGCCCCAGGTGACCGGGTCACGTGGGGTCACCGGCCCCAGGTGTTCGGGTCACGTGGGGTCACCGGCCCCAGGTGACCGGGTCACGTAAGGTCACCGGCCCCAGGTGACCGGGTCACGTGGGGTCACCAGCCCCAGGTGACCGGGTCACGTGGGGTCACCGGCCCCAGGTGACCGGGTCACGTGGGGTCACCGGCCCCAGGTCAGCGGGTCACGTGGGGACCCCGGCCCCAGGTCAGCGGGTCACGTGGGGACACCGGCCCCAGGTAACCGGGTCATACCGAGTCCCCGGACCCAGGTCACCGGGTCAGTTCGGGACCCCGGACCCAGGTCGGGTCATGTCACGTCCCATGCCCGGGTCCCCGGGTTGGATTTTTACCCAGGCCCCGGGTCACAGGGTCATGTCGGGTCAACGGCCTGGGTACAAGGGTCTGGTGACCACCCCGACCCCAGGTCCCCGGGTCATGACGGGACACCGGACCAGGTCCCCGAGTCCGGTCGACACCACAGCCCCAGGTCACCGGGTCATGTCGGGACCCAGCCCGGGTCCCCGGGACGGGTTTTTACCCCAGCCGCAGATCACCGGGTCCTGTCGGGTACCCGGGTCGGGTCCCCTGGACAGGTCGGCACCCCGGCCCCGGGTCACGGGGTCATGTCGGGTCGCTGTCCCGGGTACCAGTGTCAGGTGACCACCCCGGCCCCGGGAGACGGAGTCATACCGGGTCCCCGGCCCGGGTCCCCGGGTTGCATCGGGACACCAGCGAAGGACCACCGGGTCCTGTCGGGTCCCCGGCCCGGGTCCCCTGGACAGGTCGTTAACCCGGCCCCAGGTCACCGGGTCATGTCGCGCACCCGGCCTGGTTCCCAGGTTCCGGTGACCACCCCGGCACCAGGACCCCGGGTCACGTGGGGACCCCGGACCCAGGTCAGCGGGTCACGTGGGGACACCGGCCCCAGGTCACCGCGTCAGGTCGGGACCCCGAACCCAGGTCCACGAGTCCGTCGACACCACAGCCCCGGGTCACCGGGTCGTGTCGGGTAACCGGCCTGGTTCCAAGGTTCCGATGACCACCCCGGCACCAGGACCCCGGGTCACGTGGGGACACCGGCCCCAGGTGACCGGGTCACGTGGGGACACCGGCCCCAGGTCATCGGGTCACGTGGGGTCACCGGCCCCAGGTGACCGGGTCACGTGGGGTCACCGGCCCCAGGTGACCGGGTCACGTGGGGTCACCGGCCCCAGGTGACCGGGTCACGTGGGGTCACCGGCCCCAGGTGACCGGGTCACGTGGGGACACCGGCCCCAGGTGACCGGGTCACGTGGGGACACCGGCCCCAGGTGACCGGGTCACGTGGGGTCACCGGCCCCAGGTGACCGGGTCACGTGGGGTCACCGGCCCCAGGTCAGCGGGTCACGTGGGGTCACCGGCCCCAGGTGACCGGGTCACGTGGGGACACCGGCTCCAGGTGACCGGGTCACGTGGAGTCACCGGCCCCAGGTGACCGGGTCACGTGGGGTCACCGGCCCCAGGTGACCGGGTCACGTGGGGTCACCGGCCCCAGGTGACCGGGTCACGTGGGGTCACCGGCCCCAGGTGACCGGGTCACGTGGGGTCACCGGCCCCAGGTGACCGGGTCACGTGGGTACACCGGCCCCAGGTGACCGGGTCACGTGGGGTCACCGGCCCCAGGTCAGCGGGTCACGTGGGGTCACCGGCCCCAGGTGACCGGGTCACGTGGGGACCCCGGACCCAGGTAACCGGGTCATACCGAGTCCCCGGACCCAGGTCACCGGGTCAGTTCGGGACCCCGGACCCAGGTCGGGTCATGTCACGTCCCATGCCCGGCTCCCCGGGTTGGATTTTTACCCAGGCCCTGGGTCACAGGGTCATGTCGGGTCAACGGCCTGGGTACAAGGGTCTGGTGACCACCCCGACCCCAGGTCCCCGGGTCATGACGGGACACCGGACCAGGTCCCCGAGTCCGGTCGACACCACAGCCCCAGGTCACCGGGTCATGTCGGGACCCAGCCCGGGTCCCCGGGACGGGTTTTTACCCCAGCCGCAGATCACCGGGTCCTGTCGGGTACCCGGGTCGGGTCCCCTGGACAGGTCGGCACCCCGGCCCCGGGTCACGGGGTCATGTCGGGTCGCTGTCCCGGGTACCAGTGTCAGGTGACCACCCCGGCCCCGGGAGACGGAGTCATACCGGGTCCCCGGCCTGGGTCCCCGGGTTGCATCGGGACACCAGCGAAGGACCACCGGGTCCTGTCGGGTCCCCGGCCCGGGTCCCCTGGACAGGTCGTTAACCCGGCCCCAGGTCACCGGGTCATGTCGCGCACCCGGCCTGGTTCCCAGGTTCCGGTGACCACCCCGGCACCAGGACCCCGGGTCACGTGGGGACCCCGGACCCAGGTCAGCGGGTCACGTGGGGACACCGGCCCCAGGTCACCGCGTCAGGTCGGGACCCCGAACCCAGGTCCACGAGTCCGTCGACACCACAGCCCCGGGTCACCGGGTCGTGTCGGGTAACCGGCCTGGTTCCAAGGTTCCGATGACCACCCCGGCACCAGGACCCCGGGTCACGTGGGGGACACCGGCCCCAGGTGACCGGGTCACGTGGGGACACCGGCCCCAGGTCATCGGGTCACGTGGGGTCACCGGCCCCAGGTGACCGGGTCACGTGGGGTCACCGGCCCCAGGTGACCGGGTCACGTGGGGTCACCGGCCCCAGGTCAGCGGGTCACGTGGGGTCACCGGCCCCAGGTGACCGGCTCACGTGTGGTCACCGGTAACAGGTGACCGGGTCACGTGGGGTCACCGGCCCCAGGTCAGCGGGTCACGTGGGGTCACCGGCCCCAGGTGACCGGGTCACGTGGGGACACCGGCTCCAGGTGACCGGGTCACGTGGGGTCACCGGCCCCAGGTCAGCGGGTCACGTGGGGACACCGGCCCCAGGTCACCGGGTCACGTGGGGTCACCGGCCCCAGGTGACCGGGTCACGTGGGGTCACCGGCCCCAGGTGACCGGGTCACGTGGGGTCACCGGCCCCAGGTGACCGGGTCACGTGGGGACACCGGCCCCAGGTGACCGGGTCACGTGGGGTCACCGGCCCCAGGTGACCGGGTCACGTGGGGTCACCGGCCCCAGGTGACCGGGTCACGTGGGGACACCGGCCCCAGGTGACCGGGTCACGTGGGGTCACCGGCCCAAGGTGACCCGGTCACGTGGGGTCACCGGCCCCAGGTGACCGGGTCACGTGGGGTCACCGGCCCCAGGTGACCGGGTCACGTGGGGTCACCGGCCCCAGGTCAGCGGGTCACGTGGGGACACCGGCCCCAGGTGACCGGGTCACGTGGGGTCACCGGCCCCAGGTGACCGGGTCACGTGGGGTCACCGGCCCCAGGTGACCGGGTCACGTGGGGTCACCGGCCCCAGGTCAGCGGGTCACGTGGGGACACCGGCCCCAGGTAACCAAGGCATGTCGGGACCCAGCCCGGGTCCCCGGGACGGGTTTTTACCCCAGCCGCAGATCACCGGGTCCTGTCGGGTCCCCGGCCCGGGTGTCCTGGACAGGTCGATAACCCGGCCCCAGGTCACCCGGTCATCTCGCGCACCCGGCCTGGTTCCCAGGTTCCGATGACCACCCCGGCACCAGGACCCCGGGTCACGTGGGGACACCGGCCCCAGGTAACCGGGTCATACCGAGTCCCCGGACCCAGGTCACCGGGTCAGTTCGGGACCCCGGACCCAGGTCGGGTCATGTCACGTCCCATGCCCGGGTCCCCGGGTTGGATTTTTACCCAGGCCCCGGGTCACAGGGTCATGTCGGGTCAACGGCCTGGGTACAAGGGTCTGGTGACCACCCCGACCCCAGGTCCCCGGGTCATGACGGGACACCGGACCAGGTCCCCGAGTCCGGTCGACACCACAGCCCCAGGTCACCGGGTCATGTCGGGACCCAGCCCGGGTCCCCGGGACGGGTTTTTACCCCAGCCGCAGATCACCGGGTCCTGTCGGGTACCCGGGTCGGGTCCCCTGGACAGGTCGGCACCCCGGCCCCGGGTCACGGGGTCATGTCGGGTCGCTGTCCCGGGTACCAGTGTCAGGTGACCACCCCGGCCCCGGGAGACGGAGTCATACCGGGTCCCCGGCCTGGGTCCCCGGGTTGCATCGGGACACCAGCGAAGGACCACCGGGTCCTGTCGGGTCCCCGGCCCGGGTCCCCTGGACAGGTCGTTAACCCGGTCCCAGGTCACCGGGTCATGTCGCGCACCCGGCCTGGTTCCCAGGTTCCGGTGACCACCCCGGCACCAGGACCCCGGGTCACGTGGGGACCCCGGCCCCAGGTCAGCGGGTCACGTGGGGACACCGGCCCCAGGTCACCGCGTCAGGTCGGGACCCCGAACCCAGGTCCACGAGTCCGTCGACACCACAGCCCTGGGTCACCGGGTCGTGTCGGGTAACCGGCCTGGTTCCAAGGTTCCGATGACCACCCCGGCACCAGGACCCCGGGTCACGTGGGGACACCGGCCCCAGGTGACTGGGTCACGTGGGGACACCGGCCCCAGGTCATCGGGTCACGTGGGGTCACCGGCCCCAGGTGACCGGGTCACGTGGGGTCACCGGCCCCAGGTGACCGGGTCACGTGGGGTCACCGGCCCCAGGTGACCGGCTCACGTGGGGACACCGGCCCCAGGTGACCGGCTCACGTGTGGTCACCGGTAACAGGTGACCGGGTCACGTGGGGTCACCGGCCCCAGGTCAGCGGGTCACGTGGGGTCACCGGCCCCAGGTGACCGGGTCACGTGGGGACACCGGCTCCAGGTGACCGGGTCACGTGGGGTCACCGGCCCCAGGTCACCGGGTCACGTGGGGACACCGGCCCCAGGTCACCGGGTCACGTGGGGTCACCGGCCCCAGGTGACCGGGTCACGTGGGGTCACCGGCCCCAGGTGACCGGGTCACGTGGGGTCACCGGCCCCAGGTGACCGGGTCACGTGGGTACACCGGCCCCAGGTGACCGGGTCACGTGGGGTCACCGGCCCCAGGTGACCGGGTCACGTGGGGTCACCGGCACCAGGTGACCGGGTCACGTGGGGACACCGGCCCCAGGTGACCGGGTCACGTGGGGTCACCGGCCCAAGGTGACCCGGTCACGTGGGGTCACCGGCCCCAGGTGACCGGGTCACGTGGGGTCACCGGCCCCAGGTGACCGGGTCACGTGGGGTCACCGGCCCCAGGTCAGCGGGTCACGTGGGGACACCGGCCCCAGGTGACCGGGTCACGTGGGGTCACCGGCCCCAGGTGACCGGGTCACGTGGGGTCACCGGCCCCAGGTGACCGGGTCACGTGGGGTCACCGGCCCCAGGTCAGCGGATCACGTGGGGACACCGGCCCCAGGTAACCAAGGCATGTCGGGACCCAGCCCGGGTCCCCGGGACGGGTTTTTACCCCAGCCGCAGATCACCGGGTCCTGTCGGGTCCCCGGCCCGGGTCCCCTGGACAGGTCGATAACCCGGCCCCAGGTCACCCGGTCATCTCGCGCACCCGGCCTGGTTCCCAGGTTCCGATGACCACCCCGGCACCAGGACCCCGGGTCACGTGGGGACACCGGCCCCAGGTGACCGGGTCACGTGGGGTCACCGGCCCCAGGTCACCGGGTCACGTGGGGACCCCGGCCCCAGGTGACCGGGTCACGTGGGGACCCCGGACCCAGGTAACCGGGTCATACCGTGTCACCGGACCCAGGACACCGGGTCAGTTCGGGACCCCGGACCCAGGTCGGGTCATGTCACGTCCCATGCCCGGGTCCCCGGGTTGGATTTTTACCCAGGCCTCGGGTCACAGGGTCATGTCGGGTCAACGGCCTGGGTACAAGGGTCTGGTGACCACCCCGACCCCAGGTCCCCGGGTCATGACGGGACACCGGACCAGGTCCCCGAGTCCGGTCGACACCACAGCCCCAGGTCACCGGGTCATGTCGGGACCCAGCCCGGGTCCCCGGGACGGGTTTTTACCCCAGCCGCAGATCACCAGGTCCTGTCGGGTACCCGGGTCGGGTCCCCTGGACAGGTCGGCACCCCGGCCCCGGGTCACGGGGTCATGTCGGGTCGCTGTCCCGGGTACCAGTGTCAGGTGACCACCCCGGCCCCGGGAGACGGAGTCATACCGGGTCCCCGGCCCAGGTCCCCGGGTTGCATCGGGACAAAAGCACCGGATCACTGGATCACGTGGGGGCCCGGGCCCGGGTCCCCGGGTTGCATCGGGACACCAGCGAAGGACCACCGGGTCCTGTCGGGTCCCCGGCCCGGGTCCCCTGGACAGGTCGTTAACCCGGCCCCAGGTCACCGGGTCGTGTCGGGTAACCGGCCTGGTTCCCAGGTTCCGGTGACCACCCCGGCACCAGGACCCCGGGTCCCGTGGGGACCCCGGCCCCAGGTGACCGGGTCACGTGGGGTCACCGGCCCCAGGTGACCGGGTCACGTGGGGTCACCGGCCCCAGGTGACCGGGTCACGTGAGGTCACCGGCCCCAGGTGACCGGGTCACGTGGGGTCACCGGCCCCAGGTCAGCGGGTCACGTGGGGTCACCGGCCCCAGGTGACCGGGTCACGTGGGGTCACCGGCCCCAGGTGACCGGGTCACGTGGGGTCACCGGCCCCAGGTGACCTGGTCACGTGGGGTCACCGGCCCCAGGTGACCGGGTCACTTGGGGTCACCGGCCCCAGGTGTGCGGGTCACGTGGGGTCACCGGCCCCAGGTGACCGGGTCACGTGGGGTCACCGGCCCCAGGTGACCGGGTCACGTGGGGTCACCGGCCCCAGGTGACCGGGTCACGTGGGGACACCGGCCCCAGGTGACCGGGTCACGTGGGGTCACCGGCCCCAGGTGTTCGGGTCACGTGGGGTCACCGGCCCCAGGTGACCGGGTCACGTAAGGTCACCGGCCCCAGGTGACCGGGTCACGTGGGGTCACCAGCCCCAGGTGACCGGGTCACGTGGGGTCACCGGCCCCAGGTGACCGGGTCACGTGGGGTCACCGGCCCCAGGTCAGCGGGTCACGTGGGGTCACCGGACCCAGGTGACCGGGTCTCGTGGGGACACCGGCCCCAGGTAACCGGGTCATACCGAGTCCCCGGACCCAGGTCACCGGGTCAGTTCGGGACCCCGGACCCAGGTCGGGTCATGTCACGTCCCATGCCCGGGTCCCCGGGTTGGATTTTTACCCAGGCCCCGGGTCACAGGGTCATGTCGGGTCAACGGCCTGGGTACAAGGGTCTGGTGACCACCCCGACCCCAGGTCCCCGGGTCATGACGGGACACCGGACCAGGTCCCCGAGTCCGGTCGACACCACAGCCCCAGGTCACCGGGTCATGTCGGGACCCAGCCCGGGTCCCCGGGACGGGTTTTTACCCCAGCCGCAGATCACCGGGTCCTGTCGGGTACCCGGGTCGGGTCCCCTGGACAGGTCGGCACCCCGGCCCCGGGTCACGGGGTCATGTCGGGTCGCTGTCCCGGGTACCACTGTCAGGTGACCACCCCGGCCCCGGGAGACGGAGTCATACCGGGTCCCCGGCCCGGGTCCCCGGGTTGCATCGGGACACCAGCGAAGGACCACCGGGTCCTGTCGGGTCCCCGGCCCGGGTCCCCTGGACAGGTCGTTAACCCGGCCCCAGGTCACCGGGTCATGTCGCGCACCTGGCCTGGTTCCCAGGTTCCGGTGACCACCCCGGCACCAGGACCCCGGGTCACGTGGGGACCCCGGACCCAGGTCAGCGGGTCACGTGGGGACACCGGCCCCAGGTCACCGCGTCAGGTCGGGACCCCGAACCCAGGTCCACGAGTCCGTCGACACCACAGCCCCGGGTCACCGGGTCGTGTCGGGTAACCGGCCTGGTTCCAAGGTTCCGATGACCACCCCGGCACCAGGACCCCGGGTCACGTGGGGACACCGGCCCCAGGTGACCGGGTCACGTGGGGACACCGGCCCCAGGTCATCGGGTCACGTGGGGTCACCGGCCCCAGGTGACCGGGTCACGTGGGGTCACCGGCCCCAGGTGACCGGGTCACGTGGGGTCACCGGCCCCAGGTGACCGGGTCACGTGGGGACACCGGCCCCAGGTGACCGGGTCACGTGGGGACACCCGCCCCAGGTGACCGGGTCACGTGGGGTCACCGGCCCCAGGTGACCGGGTCACGTGGGGTCACCGGCCCCAGGTCAGCGGGTCACGTGGGGTCACCGGCCCCAGGTGACCGGGTCACGTGGGGACACCGGCTCCAGGTGACCGGGTCACGTGGAGTCACCGGCCCCAGGTGACCGGGTCACGTGGGGTCACCGGCCCCAGGTGACCGGGTCACGTGGGGTCACCGGCCCCAGGTGACCGGGTCACGTGGGTACACCGGCCCCAGGTGACCGGGTCACGTGGGGTCACCGGCCCCAGGTCAGCGGGTCACGTGGGGTCACCGGCCCCAGGTGACCGGGTCACGTGGGGACCCCGGACCCAGGTAACCGGGTCATACCGAGTCCCCGGACCCAGGTCACCGGGTCAGTTCGGGACCCCGGACCCAGGTCGGGTCATGTCACGTCCCATGCCCGGCTCCCCGGGTTGGATTTTTACCCAGGCCCCGGGTCACAGGGTCATGTCGGGTCAACGGCCTGGGTACAAGGGTCTGGTGACCACCCCGACCCCAGGTCCCCGGGTCATGACGGGACACCGGACCAGGTCCCCGAGTCCGGTCGACACCACAGCCCCAGGTCACCGGGTCATGTCGGGACCCAGCCCGGGTCCCCGGGACGGGTTTTTACCCCAGCCGCAGATCACCGGGTCCTGTCGGGTACCCGGGTCGGGTCCCCTGGACAGGTCGGCACCCCGGCCCCGGGTCACGGGGTCATGTCGGGTCGCTGTCCCGGGTACCAGTGTCAGGTGACCACCCCGGCCCCGGGAGACGGAGTCATACCGGGTCCCCGGCCCAGGTCCCCGGGTTGCATCGGGACACCAGCGAAGGACCACCGGGTCCTGTCGGGTCCCCGGCCCGGGTCCCCTGGACAGGTCGTTAACCCGGCCCCAGGTCACCGGGTCATGTTGCGCACCCGGCCTGGTTCCCAGGTTCCGGTGACCACGCCGGCACCAGGACCCCGGGTCACGTGGGGACCCCGGACCCAGGTCAGCGGGTCACGTGGGGACACCGGCCCCAGGTCACCGCGTCAGGTCGGGACCCCGAACCCAGGTCCACGAGTCCGTCGACACCACAGCCCCGGGTCACCGGGTCGTGTCGGGTAACCGGCCTGGTTCCAAGGTTCCGATGACCACCCCGGCACCAGGACCCCGGGTCACGTGGGGACACCGGCCCCAGGTGACCGGGTCACGTGGGGACACCGGCCCCAGGTCATCGGGTCACGTGGGGTCACCGGCTCCAGGTGACCGGGTCACGTGGGGTCACCGGCCCCAGGTGACCGGGTCACGTGGGGACACCGGCCCCAGGTCATCGGGTCACGTGGGGTCACCGGCCCCAGGTGACCGGGTCACGTGAGGTCACCGGCCCCAGGTGACCGGGTCACGTGGGGTCACCGGCCCCAGGTGACCGGGTCACGTGGGGTCACCGGCCCCAGGTGACCGGGTCACGTGAGGTCACCGGCCCCAGGTGACCGGGTCACGTGGGGTCACCGGCCCCAGGTGACCGGGTCACGTGGGGTCACCGGCCCCAGGTGACCGGGTCACGTGGGGTCACCGGCCCCAGGTGACCGGGTCACGTGGGGTCACCGGCCCCAGGTGACCGGGTCACTTGTGGTCACCGGCCCCAGGTGTGCGGGTCACGTGGGGTCACCGGCCCCAGGTCAGCGGGTCACGTGAGGTCACCGGCCCCAGGTGACCGGGTCACGTGGGGTCACCGGCCCCAGGTGACCGGGTCACGTGGGGTCACCGGCCCCAGGTGACCGGGTCACGTGGGGTCACCGGACCCAGGTCAGCGGGTCACGTGGGGACACCGGCCCCAGGTAACCGGGTCATACCGAGTCCCCGGACCCAGGTCACCGGGTCAGTTCGGGACCCCGGACCCAGGTCGGGTCATGTCACGTCCCATGCCCGGCTCCCCGGGTTGGATTTTTACCCAGGCCCCGGGTCACAGGGTCATGTCGGGTCAACGGCCTGGGTACAAGGGTCTGGTGACCACCCCGACCCCAGGTCCCCGGGTCATGACGGGACACCGGACCAGGTCCCCGAGTCCGGTCGACACCACAGCCCCAGGTCACCGGGTCATGTCGGGACCCAGCCCGGGTCCCCGGGACGGGTTTTTACCCCAGCCGCAGATCACCGGGTCCTGTCGGGTACCCGGGTCGGGTCCCCTGGACAGGTCGGCACCCCGGCCCCGGGTCACGGGGTCATGTCGGGTCGCTGTCCCGGGTACCAGTGTCAGGTGACCACCCCGGCCCCGGGAGACGGAGTCATACCGGGTCCCCGGCCTGGGTCCCCGGGTTGCATCGGGACACCAGCGAAGGACCACCGGGTCCTGTCGGGTCCCCGGCCCGGGTCCCCTGGACAGGTCGTTAACCCGGTCCCAGGTCACCGGGTCATGTCGCGCACCCGGCCTGGTTCCCAGGTTCCGGTGACCACCCCGGCACCAGGACCCCGGGTCAAGTGGGGACCCCGGCCCCAGGTCAGCGGGTCACGTGGGGACACCGGCCCCAGGTCACCGCGTCAGGTCGGGACCCCGAACCCAGGTCCACGAGTCCGTCGACACCACAGCCCCGGGTCACCGGGTCGTGTCGGGTAACCGGCCTGGTTCCAAGGTTCCGATGACCACCCCGGCACCAGGACCCCGGGTCACGTGGGGACACCGGCCCCAGGTGACCGGGTCACGTGGGGACACCGGCCCCAGGTCATCGGGTCACGTGGGGTCACCGGCCCCAGGTGACCGGGTCACGTGGGGTCACCGGCCCCAGGTGACCGGGTCACGTGGGGTCACCGGCCCCAGGTGACCGGCTCACGTGGGGACACCGGCCCCAGGTGACCGGCTCACGTGTGGTCACCGGTAACAGGTGACCGGGTCACGTGGGGTCACCGGCCCCAGGTCAGCGGGTCACGTGGGGTCACCGGCCCCAGGTGACCGGGTCACGTGGGGACACCGGCTCCAGGTGACCGGGTCACGTGGGGTCACCGGCCCCATGTCAGCGGGTCACGTGGGGACACCGGCCCCAGGTCACCGGGTCACGTGGGGTCACCGGCCCCAGGTGACCGGGTCACGTGGGGTCACCGGCCCCAGGTGACCGGGTCACGTGGGGTCACCGGCCCCAGGTGACCGGGTCACGTGGGTACACCGGCCCCAGGTGACCGGGTCACGTGGGGTCACCGGCCCCAGGTCAGCGGGTCACTTGGGGTCACCGGCACCAGGTGACCGGGTCACGTGGGGACACCGGCCCCAGGTGACCGGGTCACGTGGGGTCACCGGCCCCAGGTGACCCGGTCACGTGGGGTCACCGGCCCCAGGTGACCGGGTCACGTGGGGTCACCGGCCCCAGGTCAGCGGGTCACGTGGGGTCACCGGCCCCAGGTGACCGGGTCACGTGGGGTCACCGGCACCAGGTGACCGGGTCACGTGGGGTCACCGGCCCCAGGTGACCGGGTCACGTGGGGTCACCGGCCCCAGGTCAGCGGGTCACGTGGGGACACCGGCCCCAGGTAACCAAGGCATGTCGGGACCCAGCCCGGGTCCCCGGGACGGGTTTTTACCCCAGCCGCAGATCACCGGGTCCTGTCGGGTCCCCGGCCCGGGTCCCCTGGACAGGTCGATAACCCGGCCCCAGGTCACCCGGTCATCTCGCGCACCCGGCCTGGTTCCCAGGTTCCGATGACCACCCCGGCACCAGGACCCCGGGTCACGTGGGGACACCGGCCCCAGGTGACCGGGTCACGTGGGGTCACCGGCCCCAGGTGACCGGGTCACGTGGGGTCACCGGCCCCAGGTGACCGGGTCACGGGAGGTCACCGGCCCCAGGTGACCGGGTCACGTGGGGTCACCGGCACCAGGTGACCGGGTCACGTGGGGTCACCGGCCCCAGGTGACCGGGTCACGTGGGGTCACCGGCCCCAGGTCAGCGGGTCACGTGGGGACACCGGCCCCAGGTGACCGGGTCACGTGGGGTCACCGGCCCCAGGTGACCGGGTCACGTGGGGTCACCGGCCCCAGGTGACCGGGTCACGTGGGGTCACCGGCCCCAGGTGACCGGGTCACGTGGGGTCACCGGCCCCAGGTGACCGGGTCACGTGGGGACCCCGGCCCCAGGTGACCGGGTCACGTGGGGACCCCGGACCCAGGTAACCGGGTCATACCGAGTCCCCGGACCCAGGACACCGGGTCAGTTCGGGACCCCGGACCCAGGTCGGGTCATGTCACGTCCCATGCCCGGGTCCCCGGGTTGGATTTTTACCCAGGCCCCGGGTCACAGGGTCATGTCGGGTCAACGGCCTGGGTACAAGGGTCTGGTGACCACCCCGACCCCAGGTCCCCGGGTCATGACGGGACACCGGACCAGGTCCCCGAGTCCGGTCGACACCACAGCCCCAGGTCACCGGGTCATGTCGGGACCCAGCCCGGGTCCCCGGGACGGGTTTTTACCCCAGCCGCAGATCACCGGGTCCTGTCGGGTACCCGGGTCGGGTCCCCTGGACAGGTCGGCACCCCGGCCCCGGGTCACGGGGTCATGTCGGGTCGCTGTCCCGGGTACCAGTGTCAGGTGACCACCCCGGCCCCGGGAGACGGAGTCATACCGGGTCCCCGGCCCAGGTCCCCGGGTTGCATCGGGACAAAAGCACCGGATCACTGGATCACGTGGGGGCCCGGGCCCGGGTCCCCGGGTTGCATCGGGACACCAGCGAAGGACCACCGGGTCCTGTCGGGTCCCCGGCCCGGGTCCCCTGGACAGGTCGTTAACCCGGCCCCAGGTCACCGGGTCGTGTCGGGTAACCGGCCTGGTTCCCAGGTTCCGGTGACCACCCCGGCACCAGGACCCCGGGTCCCGTGGGGACCCCGGCCCCAGGTGACCGGGTCACGCGGGGTCACCGGCCCCAGGTCAGCGGGTCACGTGGGGTCACCGGCCCCAGGTCAGCGGGTCACGTGGGGACACCGGCCCCAGGTCACCGCGTCAGGTCGGGACCCCGAACCCAGGTCCACGAGTCCGTCGACTCCACAGCCCCGGGTCACCGGGTCGTGTCGGGTAACCGGCCTGGTTCCCAGGTTACGATGACCACCCCGGCACCAGGACCCCGGGTCACGTGGGGACACCGGCCCCAGGTGACCGGGTCACGTGGGGTCACCGGCCCCAGGTGACCCGGTCACGTGGGGTCACCGGCCCCAGGTGACCGGGTCACGTGGGGACACCGGCCCCAGGTGACCGGGTCACGTGGGGTCACCGGCCCCAGGTGACCGGGTCACGTGGGGTCACCGGCCCCAGGTGACCTGGTCACGTGGGGTCACCGGCCCCAGGTGACCGGGTCACGTGGGGTCACCGGCCCCAGGTGACCGGGTCACGTGAGGTCACCGGCCCCAGGTGACCGGGTCACGTGGGGTCACCGGCCCCAGGTGACCGGGTCACGTGGGGTCACCGGCCCCAGGTGACCTGGTCACGTGGGGTCACCGGCCCCAGGTGACCGGGTCACGTGGGGTCACCGGCCCCAGGTGACCGGGTCACGGGAGGTCACCGGCCCCAGGTGACCGGGTCACGTGGGGTCACCGGCCCCAGGTGACCGGGTCACGTGGGGTCACCGGCCCCAGGTGACCGGGTCACGTGGGGTCACCGGCCCCAGGTCAGCGGGTCACGTGGGGACACCGGCCCCAGGTGACCGAGTCACGTGGGGTCACCGGCCCCAGGTGACCGGGTCACGTGGGGTCACCGGCCCCAGGTGACCGGGTCACGTGGGGTCACCGGCCCCAGGTCAGCGGGTCACGTGGGGACACCGGCCCCAGGTAACCAAGGCATGTCGGGACCCAGCCCGGGTCCCCGGGACGGGTTTTTACCCCAGCCGCAGATCACCGGGTCCTGTCGGGTCCCCGGCCCGGGTCCCCTGGACAGGTCGATAACCCGGCCCCAGGTCACCCGGTCATCTCGCGCACCCGGCCTGGTTCCCAGGTTCCGATGACCACCCCGGCACCAGGACCCCGGGTCACGTGGGGACACCGGCCCCAGGTGACCGGGTCACGTGGGGTCACCGGCCCCAGGTCACCGGGTCACGTGGGGACCCCGGCCCCAGGTGACCGGGTCACGTGGGGACCCCGGACCCAGGTAACCGGGTCATACCGAGTCCCCGGACCCAGGACACCGGGTCAGTTCGGGACCCCGGACCCAGGTCGGGTCATGTCACGTCCCATGCCCGGGTCCCCGGGTTGGATTTTTACCCAGGCCCCGGGTCACAGGGTCATGTCGGGTCAACGGCCTGGGTACAAGGGTCTGGTGACCACCCCGACCCCAGGTCCCCGGGTCATGACGGGACACCGGACCAGGTCCCCGAGTCCGGTCGACACCACAGCCCCAGGTCACCGGGTCATGTCGGGACCCAGCCCGGGTCCCCGGGACGGGTTTTTACCCCAGCCGCAGATCACCGGGTCCTGTCGGGTACCCGGGTCGGGTCCCCTGGACAGGTCGGCACCCCGGCCCCGGGTCACGGGGTCATGTCGGGTCGCTGTCCCGGGTACCAGTGTCAGGTGACCACCCCGGCCCCGGGAGACGGAGTCATACCGGGTCCCCGGCCCAGGTCCCCGGGTTGCATCGGGACAAAAGCACCGGATCACTGGATCACGTGGGGGCCCGGGCCCGGGTCCCCGGGTTGCATCGGGACACCAGCGAAGGACCACCGGGTCCTGTCGGGTCCCCGGCCCGGGTCCCCTGGACAGGTCGTTAACCCGGCCCCAGGTCACCGGGTCGTGTCGGGTAACCGGCCTGGTTCCCAGGTTCCGGTGACCACCCCGGCACCAGGACCCCGGGTCCCGTGGGGACCCCGGCCCCAGGTGACCGGGTCACGCGGGGTCACCGGCCCCAGGTCAGCGGGTCACGTGGGGTCACCGGCCCCAGGTCAGCGGGTCACGTGGGGACACCGGCCCCAGGTCACCGCGTCAGGTCGGGACCCCGAACCCAGGTCCACGAGTCCGTCGACACCACAGCCCCGGGTCACCGGGTCGTGTCGGGTAACCGGCCTGGTTCCAAGGTTCCGATGACCACCCCGGCACCAGGACCCCGGGTCACGTGGGGACACCGGCCCCAGGTGACCGGGTCACGTGGGGACACCGGCCCCAGGTCATCGGGTCACGTGGGGTCACCGGCCCCAGGTGACCGGGTCACGTGGGGTCACCGGCCCCAGGTGACCGGGTCACGTGGGGACACCGGCCCCAGGTCATCGGGTCACGTGGGGTCACCGGCCCCAGGTGACCGGGTCACGTGAGGTCACCGGCCCCAGGTGACCGGGTCACGTGGGGTCACCGGCCCCAGGTGACCGGGTCACGTGGGGTCACCGGCCCCAGGTGACCGGGTCACGTGAGGTCACCGGCCCCAGGTGACCGGGTCACGTGGGGTCACCGGCCCCAGGTGACCGGGTCACGTGGGGTCACCGGCCCCAGGTGACCGGGTCACGTGGGGTCACCGGCCCCAGGTGACCTGGTCACGTGGGGTCACCGGCCCCAGGTGACCGGGTCACGTGGGGTCACCGGCCCCAGGTGACCGGGTCACTTGGGGTCACCGGCCCCAGGTGTGCGGGTCACGTGGGGTCACCGGCCCCAGGTGACCGGGTCACGTGAGGTCACCGGCCCCAGGTGACCGGGTCACGTGGGGTCACCGGCCCCAGGTGACCGGGTCACGTGGGGTCACCGGCCCCAGGTGACCGGGTCACGTGGGGTCACCGGACCCAGGTCAGCGGGTCACGTGGGGACACCGGCCCCAGGTAACCGGGTCATACCGAGTCCCCGGACCCAGGTCACCGGGTCAGTTCGGGACCCCGGACCCAGGTCGGGTCATGTCACGTCCCATGCCCGGCTCCCCGGGTTGGATTTTTACCCAGGCCCCGGGTCACAGGGTCATGTCGGGTCAACGGCCTGGGTACAAGGGTCTGGTGACCACCCCGACCCCAGGTCCCCGGGTCATGACGGGACACCGGACCAGGTCCCCGAGTCCGGTCGACACCACAGCCCCAGGTCACCGGGTCATGTCGGGACCCAGCCCGGGTCCCCGGGACGGGTTTTTACCCCAGCCGCAGATCACCGGGTCCTGTCGGGTACCCGGGTCGGGTCCCCTGGACAGGTCGGCACCCCGGCCCCGGGTCACGGGGTCATGTCGGGTCGCTGTCCCGGGTACCAGTGTCAGGTGACCACCCCGGCCCCGGGAGACGGAGTCATACCGGGTCCCCGGCCTGGGTCCCCGGGTTGCATCGGGACACCAGCGAAGGACCACCGGGTCCTGTCGGGTCCCCGGCCCGGGTCCCCTGGACAGGTCGATAACCCTGTCACCAGGTCACCGGGTCATGTCGCGCACCCGGCCTGGTTCCCAGGTTCCGGTGACCACCCCGGCACCAGGACCCCGGGTCACGTGGGGACCCCGGCCCCAGGTCAGCGGGTCACGTGGGGACACCGGCCCCAGGTCACCGCGTCAGGTCGGGACCCCGAACCCAGGTCCACGAGTCCGTCGACAACACAGCCCCGGGTCACCGGGTCGTGTCGGGTAACCGGCCTGGTTCCAAGGTTCCGATGACCACCCCGGCACCAGGACCCCGGGTCACGTGGGGACACCGGCCCCAGGTGACCGGGTCACGTGGGGACACCGGCCCCAGGTCATCGGGTCACGTGGGGTCACCGGCCCCAGGTGACCGGGTCACGTGGGGTCACCGGCCCCAGGTGACCGGGTCACGTGGGGTCACCGGCCCCAGGTGACCGGCTCACGTGGGGACACCGGCCCCAGGTGACCGGCTCACGTGTGGTCACCGGTAACAGGTGACCGGGTCACGTGGGGTCACCGGCCCCAGGTCAGCGGGTCACGTGGGGTCACCGGCCCCAGGTGACCGGGTCACGTGGGGACACCGGCTCCAGGTGACCGGGTCACGTGGGGTCACCGGCCCCATGTCAGCGGGTCACGTGGGGACACCGGCCCCAGGTCACCGGGTCACGTGGGGTCACCGGCCCCAGGTGACCGGGTCACGTGGGGTCACCGGCCCCAGGTGACCGGGTCACGTGGGTACACCGGCCCCAGGTGACCGGGTCACGTGGGGTCACCGGCCCCAGGTCAGCGGGTCACGTGGGGTCACCGGCACCAGGTGACCGGGTCACGTGGGGACACCGGCCCCAGGTGACCGGGTCACGTGGGGTCACCGGCCCAAGGTGACCCGGTCACGTGGGGTCACCGGCCCCAGGTGACCGGGTCACGTGGGGTCACCGGCCCCAGGTGACCGGGTCACGTGGGGTCACCGGCCCCAGGTCAGCGGGTCACGTGGGGACACCGGCCCCAGGTGACCGGGTCACGTGGGGTCACCGGCCCCAGGTGACCGGGTCACGTGGGGTCACCGGCCCCAGGTGACCGGGTCACGTGGGGTCACCGGCCCCAGGTCAGCGGGTCACGTGGGGACACCGGCCCCAGGTAAACAAGGCATGTCGGGACCCAGCCCGGGTCCCCGGGACGGGTTTTTACCCCAGCCGCAGATCACCGGGTCCTGTCGGGTCCCCGGCCCGGGTCCCCTGGACAGGTCGATAACCCGGCCCCAGGTCACCCGGTCATCTCGCGCACCCGGCCTGGTTCCCAGGTTCCGATGACCACCCCGGCACCAGGACCCCGGGTCACGTGGGGACACCGGCCCCAGGTGACCGGGTCACGTGGGGTCACCGGCCCCAGGTGACCGGGTCACGTGGGGTCACCGGCCCCAGGTGACCGGGTCACGGGAGGTCACCGGCCCCAGGTGACCGGGTCACGTGGGGTCACCGGCACCAGGTGACCGGGTCACGTGGGGTCACCGGCCCCAGGTGACCGGGTCACGTGGGGTCACCGGCCCCAGGTCAGCGGGTCACGTGGGGACACCGGCCCCAGGTGACCGGGTCACGTGGGGTCACCGGCCCCAGGTGACCGGGTCACGTGGGGTCACCGGCCCCAGGTGACCGGGTCACGTGGGGTCACCGGCCCCAGGTGACCGGGTCACGTGGGGTCACCGGCCCCAGGTGACCGGGTCACGTGGGGACCCCGGCCCCAGGTGACCGGGTCACGTGGGGACCCCGGCCCCAGGTAACCGGGTCATACCGAGTCCCCGGACCCAGGTCACCGGGTCAGTTCGGGACCCCGGACCCAGGTCGGGTCATGTCACGTCCCATGCCCGGGTCCCCGGGTTGGATTTTTACCCAGGCCCCGGGTCACAGGGTCATGTCGGGTCAACGGCCTGGGTACAAGGGTCTGGTGACCACCCCGACCCCAGGTCCCCGGGTCATGACGGGACACCGGACCAGGTCCCCGAGTCCGGTCGACACCACAGCCCCAGGTCACCGGGTCATGTCGGGACCCAGCCCGGGTCCCCGGGACGGGTTTTTACCCCAGCCGCAGATCACCGGGTCCTGTCGGGTACCCGGGTCGGGTCCCCTGGACAGGTCGGCACCCCGGCCCCGGGTCACGGGGTCATGTCGGGTCGCTGTCCCGGGTACCAGTGTCAGGTGACCACCCCGGCCCCGGGAGACGGAGTCATACCGGGTCCCCGGCCCAGGTCCCCGGGTTGCATCGGGACAAAAGCACCGGATCACTGGATCACGTGGGGGCCCGGGCCCGGGTCCCCGGGTTGCATCGGGACACCAGCGAAGGACCACCGGGTCCTGTCGGGTCCCCGGCCCGGGTCCCCTGGACAGGTCGTTAACCCGGCCCCAGGTCACCGGGTCGTGTCGGGTAACCGGCCTGGTTCCCAGGTTCCGGTGACAACCCCGGCACCAGGACCCCGGGTCCCGTGGGGACCCCGGCCCCAGGTGACCGGGTCACGCGGGGTCACCGGCCCCAGGTCAGCGGGTCACGTGGGGTCACCGGCCCCAGGTCAGCGGGTCACGTGGGGACACCGGCCCCAGGTCACCGCGTCAGGTCGGGACCCCGAACCCAGGTCCACGAGTCCGTCGACTCCACAGCCCCGGGTCACCGGGTCGTGTCGGGTAACCGGCCTGGTTCCCAGGTTACGATGACCACCCCGGCACCAGGACCCCGGGTCACGTGGGGACACCGGCCCCAGGTGACCGGGTCACGTGGGGTCACCGGCCCCAGGTGACCCGGTCACGTGGGGTCACCGGCCCCAGGTGACCGGGTCACGTGGGGACACCGGCCCCAGGTGACCGGGTCACGTGGGGTCACCGGCCCCAGGTGACCGGGTCACGTGGGGTCACCGGCCCCAGGTGACCTGGTCACGTGGGGTCACTGGCCCCAGGTGACCGGGTCACGTGGGGTCACCGGCCCCAGGTGACCGGGTCACGTGAGGTCACCGGCCCCAGGTGACCGGGTCACGTGGGGTCACCGGCCCCAGGTGACCGGGTCACGTGGGGTCACCGGCCCCAGGTGACCTGGTCACGTGGGGTCACCGGCCCCAGGTGACCGGGTCACGTGGGGTCACCGGCCCCAGGTGACCGGGTCACGGGAGGTCACCGGCCCCAGGTGACCGGGTCACGTGGGGTCACCGGCCCCAGGTGACCGGGTCACGTGGGGTCACCGGCCCCAGGTCAGCGGGTCACGTGGGGACACCGGCCCCAGGTGACCGAGTCACGTGGGGTCACCGGCCCCAGGTGACCGGGTCACGTGGGGTCACCGGCCCCAGGTGACCGGGTCACGTGGGGTCACCGGCCCCAGGTCAGCGGGTCACGTGGGGACACCGGCCCCAGGTAACCAAGGCATGTCGGGACCCAGCCCGGGTCCCCGGGACGGGTTTTTACCCCAGCCGCAGATCACCGGGTCCTGTCGGGTCCCCGGCCCGGGTCCCCTGGACAGGTCGATAACCCGGCCCCAGGTCACCCGGTCATCTCGCGCACCCGGCCTGGTTCCCAGGTTCCGATGACCACCCCGGCACCAGGACCCCGGGTCACGTGGGGACACCGGCCCCAGGTGACCGGGTCACGTGGGGTCACCGGCCCCAGGTCACCGGGTCACGTGGGGACCCCGGCCCCAGGTGACCGGGTCACGTGGGGACCCCGGACCCAGGTAACCGGGTCATACCGAGTCCCCGGACCCAGGACACCGGGTCAGTTCGGGACCCCGGACCCAGGTCGGGTCATGTCACGTCCCATGCCCGGGTCCCCGGGTTGGATTTTTACCCAGGCCCCGGGTCACAGGGTCATGTCGGGTCAACGGCCTGGGTACAAGGGTCTGGTGACCACCCCGACCCCAGGTCCCCGGGTCATGACGGGACACCGGACCAGGTCCCCGAGTCCGGTCGACACCACAGCCCCAGGTCACCGGGTCATGTCGGGACCCAGCCCGGGTCCCCGGGACGGGTTTTTACCCCAGCCGCAGATCACCGGGTCCTGTCGGGTACCCGGGTCGGGTCCCCTGGACAGGTCGGCACCCCGGCCCCGGGTCACGGGGTCATGTCGGGTCGCTGTCCCGGGTACCAGTGTCAGGTGACCACCCCGGCCCCGGGAGACGGAGTCATACCGGGTCCCCGGCCCAGGTCCCCGGGTTGCATCGGGACAAAAGCACCGGATCACTGGATCACGTGGGGGCCCGGGCCCGGGTCCCCGGGTTGCATCGGGACACCAGCGAAGGACCACCGGGTCCTGTCGGGTCCCCGGCCCGGGTCCCCTGGACAGGTCGTTAACCCGGCCCCAGGTCACCGGGTCGTGTCGGGTAACCGGCCTGGTTCCCAGGTTCCGGTGACCACCCCGGCACCAGGACCCCGGGTCCCGTGGGGACCCCGGCCCCAGGTGACCGGGTCACGCGGGGTCACCGGCCCCAGGTCAGCGGGTCACGTGGGGTCACCGGCCCCAGGTCAGCGGGTCACGTGGGGACACCGGCCCCAGGTCACCGCGTCAGGTCGGGACCCCGAACCCAGGTCCACGAGTCCGTCGACACCACAGCCCCGGGTCACCGGGTCGTGTCGGGTAACCGGCCTGGTTCCCAGGTTACGATGACCACCCCGGCACCAGGACCCCGGGTCACGTGGGGACACCGGCCCCAGGTGACCGGGTCACGTGGGGTCACCGGCCCCAGGTGACCGGGTCACGTGGGGTCACCGGCCCCAGGTGACCGGGTCACGTGGGGACACCGGCCCCAGGTGACCGGGTCACGTGGGGTCACCGGCACCAGGTGACTGGGTCACGTGGGGTCACCGGCCCCAGGTGACCTGGTCACGTGGGGTCACCGGCCCCAGGTGACCGGGTCACGTGGGGTCACCGGCCCCAGGTGACCGGGTCACGTGAGGTCACCGGCCCCAGGTGACCGGGTCACGTGGGGTCACCGGCCCCAGGTGACCGGGTCAGGTGGGGTCACCGGCCCCAGGTGACCTGGTCACGTGGGGTCACCGGCCCCAGGTGACCGGGTCACGTGGGGTCACCGGCCCCAGGTGACCGGGTCATGTGGGGTCACCGGCCCCAGGTGACCGGGTCACGTGGGGACACCGGCCCCAGGTAACCGGGTCATACCGAGTCCCCGGACCCAGGTCACCGGGTCAGTTCGGGACCCCGGACCCAGGTCGGGTCATGTCACGTCCCATGCCCGGGTCCCCGGGTTGGATTTTTACCCAGGCCCCGGGTCACAGGGTCATGTCGGGTCAACGGCCTGGGTACAAGGGTCTGGTGACCACCCCGACCCCAGGTCCCCGGGTCATGACGGGACACCGGACCAGGTCCCCGAGTCCGGTCGACACCACAGCCCCAGGTCACCGGGTCATGTCGGGACCCAGCCCGGGTCCCCGGGACGGGTTTTTACCCCAGCCGCAGATCACCGGGTCCTGTCGGGTACCCGGGTCGGGTCCCCTGGACAGGTCGGCACCCCGGCCCCGGGTCACGGGGTCATGTCGGGTCGCTGTCCCGGGTACCAGTGTCAGGTGACCACCCCGGCCCCGGGAGACGGAGTCATACCAGGTCCCGGGCCCGGGTCCCCGGGTTGCATCGGGACACCAGCGAAGGACCACCGGGTCCTGTCGGGTCCCTGGCCCGGGTCCTCTGGACAGGTCGTTAACCCGGCCCCAGGTCACCGGGTCATGTCGCGCACCCGGCCTGGTTCCCAGGTTCCGGTGACCACCCCGGCACCAGGACCCCGGGTCACGTGGGGTCACCGGCCCCAGGTGACCGGGTCACGTGGGGACACCGGCCCCAGGTGACCGGGTCACGTGGGGTCACCGGCCCCAGGTCACCGGGTCACGTGGGGTCACCGGCCCCAGGTGACCGGGTCACGTGGGGTCACCGGCCCCAGGTCAGCGGGTCACGTGGGGTCACCGGCACCAGGTGACCGGGTCACGTGGGGACACCGGCCCCAGGTGACCGGGTCACGTGGGGTCACCGGCCCCAGGTGACCCGGTCACGTGGGGTCACCGGCCCCAGGTGACCGTGTCACGTGGGGTCACCGGCCCCAGGTGACGGGGTCACGTGGGGTCAACGGCCCCAGGTCAGCGGGTCACGTGGGGACACCGGCCCCAGGTGACCGGGTCACGTGGGGTCACCGGCCCCAGGTGACCGGGTCACGTGGGGACACCGGCCCCAGGTGACCGGGTCACGTGGGGTCACCGGCCCCAGGTCAGCGGGTCACGTGGGGTCACCGGCCCCAGGTCACCGGGTCACGTGGGGTCACCGGCCCCAGGTGACCGGGTCACCTGGGGTCACCGGCCCCAGGTCAGCGGGTCACGTGGGGTCACCGGCCCCAGGTGACCGGGTCACGTGGGGTCACCGGCCCCAGGTGACCGGGTCACGTGGGGTCACCGGCACCAGGTGACCGGGTCACGTGGGGACACCGGCCCCAGGTGACCGGGTCACGTGGGGTCACCGGCCCCAGGTGACCGGGTCACGTGGGGTCACCGGCCCCAGGTGACCCGGTCACGTGGGGTCACCGGCCCCAGGTCAGCGGGTCACGTGGGGTCACCGGCCCCAGGTGACCGGGTCACGTGGGGTCACCGGCCCCAGGTGACCGGGTCACGTGGGGACACCGGCCCCAGGTGACCGGGTCACGTGGGGTCACCGGCCCCAGGTGACCGGGTCACGTGGGGACACCGGCCCCAGGTGACCGGGTCACGTGGGGTCACCGGCCCCAGGTCAGCGGGTCACGTGGGGACACCGGCCCCAGGTAACCAAGGCATGTCGGGACCCAGCCCGGGTCCCCGGGACGGGTTTTTACCCCAGCCGCAGATCACCGGGTCCTGTCGGGTCCCCGGCCCGGGTCCCCTGGACAGGTCGATAACCCGGCCCCAGGTCACCCGGTCATCTCGCGCACCCGGCCTGGTTCCCAGGTTCCGATGACCACCCCGGCACCAGGACCCCGGGTCACGTGGGGACACCGGCCCCAGGTGACCGGGTCACGTGGGGTCACCGGCCCCAGGTCACCGGGTCACGTGGGGACCCCGGCCCCAGGTGACCGGGTCACGTGGGGACCCCGGACCCAGGTAACCGGGTCATACCGAGTCCCCGGACCCAGGTCACCGGGTCAGTTCGGGACCCCGGACCCAGGTCGGGTCATGTCACGTCCCATGCCCGGGTCCCCGGGTTGGATTTTTACCCAGGCCCCGGGTCACAGGGTCATGTCGGGTCAACGGCCTGGGTACAAGGGTCTAGTGACCACCCCGACCCCAGGTCCCCGGGTCATGACGGGACACCGGACCAGGTCCCCGAGTCCGGTCGACACCACAGCCCCAGGTCACCGGGTCATGTCGGGACCCAGCCCGGGTCCCCGGGACGGGTTTTTACCCCAGCCGCAGATCACCGGGTCCTGTCGGGTACCCGGGTCGGGTCCCCTGGACAGGTCGGCACCCCGGCCCCGGGTCACGGGGTCATGTCGGGTCGCTGTCCCGGGTACCAGTGTCAGGTGACCACCCCGGCCCCGGGAGACGGAGTCATACCGGGTCCCCGGCCTGGGTCCCCGGGTTGCATCGGGACACCAGCGAAGGACCACCGGGTCCTGTCGGGTCCCCGGCCCGGGTCCCCTGGACAGGTCGTTAACCCGGTCCCAGGTCACCGGGTCATGTCGCGCACCCGGCCTGGTTCCCAGGTTCCGGTGACCACCCCGGCACCAGGACCCCGGGTCACGTGGGGTCACCGGCCCCAGGTGACCGGGTCACGTGGGGTCACCGGCCCCAGGTGACCGGGTCACGTGGGGTCACCGGCCCCAGGTCAGCGGGTCACGTGGGGACACCGGCCCCAGGTAACCAAGGCATGTCGGGACCCAGCCCGGGTCCCCGGGACGGGTTTTTACCCCAGCCGCAGATCACCGGGTCCTGTCGGGTCCCCGGCCCGGGTCCCCTGGACAGGTCGATAACCCGGCCCCAGGTCACCCGGTCATCTCGCGCACCCGGCCCGGTTCCCAGGTTCCGATGACCACCCCGGCACCAGGACCCCGGGTCACGTGGGGACCCCGGCCCCAGGTGACCGGGTCACGTGGGGTCACCGGCCCCAGGTCACCGGGTCACGTGGGGACCCCGGCCCCAGGTGACCGGGTCACGTGGGGACCCCGGACCCAGGTAACCGGGTCATACCGAGTCCCCGGACCCAGGACACCGGGTCAGTTCGGGACCCCGGACCCAGGTCGGGTCATGTCACGTCCCATGCCCGGGTCCCCGGGTTGGATTTTTACCCAGGCCCCGGGTCACAGGGTCATGTCGGGTCAACGGCCTGGGTACAAGGGTCTGGTGACCACCCCGACCCCAGGTCCCCGGGTCATGACGGGACACCGGACCAGGTCCCCGAGTCCGGTCGACACCACAGCCCCAGGTCACCGGGTCATGTCGGGACCCAGCCCGGGTCCCCGGGACGGGTTTTTACCCCAGCCGCAGATCACCGGGTCCTGTCGGGTACCCGGGTCGGGTCCCCTGGACAGGTCGGCACCCCGGCCCCGGGTCACGGGGTCATGTCGGGTCGCTGTCCCGGGTACCAGTGTCAGGTGACCACCCCGGCCCCGGGAGACGGAGTCATACCGGGTCCCCGGCCCAGGTCCCCGGGTTGCATCGGGACAAAAGCACCGGATCACTGGATCACGTGGGGGCCCGGGCCCGGGTCCCCGGGTTGCATCGGGACACCAGCGAAGGACCACCGGGTCCTGTCGGGTCCCCGGCCCGGGTCCCCTGGACAGGTCGTTAACCCGGCCCCAGGTCACCGGGTCGTGTCGGGTAACCGGCCTGGTTCCCAGGTTCCGGTGACCACCCCGGCACCAGGACCCCGGGTCCCGTGGGGACCCCGGCCCCAGGTGACCGGGTCACGCGGGGTCACCGGCCCCAGGTCAGCGGGTCACGTGGGGTCACCGGCTCAAGGTCAGCGGGTCACGTGGGGACACCGGCCCCAGGTCACCGCGTCAGGTCGGGACCCCGAACCCAGGTCCACGAGTTCGTCGACACCACAGCCCCGGGTCACCGGGTCGTGTCGGGTAACCGGCCTGGTTCCCAGGTTCCGATGACCACCCCGGCACCAGGACCCCGGGTCACGTGGGGACACCGGCCCCAGGTGACCGGGTCACGTGGGGTCACCGGCCCCAGGTGACCCGGTCACGTGGGGTCACCGGCCCCAGGTGACCGGGTCACGTGGGGACACCGGCCCCAGGTGACCGGGTCACGTGGGGTCACCGGCACCAGGTGACTGGGTCACGTGGGGTCACCGGCCCCAGGTGACCTGGTCACGTGGGGTCACCGGCCCCAGGTGACCGGGTCACGTGGGGTCACCGGCCCCAGGTGACCGGGTCACGTGAGGTCACCGGCCCCAGGTGACCGGGTCACGTGGGGTCACCGGCCCCAGGTGACCGGGTCACGTGGGGTCACCGGCCCCAGGTGACCTGGTCACGTGGGGTCACCGGCCCCAGGTGACCGGGTCACGTGGGGTCACCGGCCCCAGGTGACCGGGTCACGGGAGGTCACCGGCCCCAGGTGACCGGGTCACGTGGGGTCACCGGCCCCAGGTGACCGGGTCACGTGGGGTCACCGGCCCCAGGTGACCGGGTCACGTGGGGTCACCGGCCCCAGGTCAGCGGGTCACGTGGGGACACCGGCCCCAGGTGACCGAGTCACGTGGGGTCACCGGCCCCAGGTGACCGGGTCACGTGGGGTCACCGGCCCCAGGTGACCGGGTCACGTGGGGTCACCGGCCCCAGGTCAGCGGGTCACGTGGGGACCCCGGCCCCAGGTGACCGGGTCACGTGGGGACCCCGGACCCAGGTAACCGGGTCATACCGAGTCCCCGGACCCAGGACACCGGGTCAGTTCGGGACCCCGGACCCAGGTCGGGTCATGTCACGTCCCATGCCCGGGTCCCCGGGTTGGATTTTTACCCAGGCCCCGGGTCACAGGGTCATGTCGGGTCAACGGCCTGGGTACAAGGGTCTGGTGACCACCCCGACCCCAGGTCCCCGGGTCATGACGGGACACCGGACCAGGTCCCCGAGTCCGGTCGACACCACAGCCCCAGGTCACCGGGTCATGTCGGGACCCAGCCCGGGTCCCCGGGACGGGTTTTTACCCCAGCCGCAGATCACCGGGTCCTGTCGGGTACCCGGGTCGGGTCCCCTGGACAGGTCGGCACCCCGGCCCCGGGTCACGGGGTCATGTCGGGTCGCTGTCCCGGGTACCAGTGTCAGGTGACCACCCCGGCCCCGGGAGACGGAGTCATACCGGGTCCCCGGCCCAGGTCCCCGGGTTGCATCGGGACAAAAGCACCGGATCACTGGATCACGTGGGGGCCCGGGCCCGGGTCCCCGGGTTGCATCGGGACACCAGCGAAGGACCACCGGGTCCTGTCGGGTCCCCGGCCCGGGTCCCCTGGACAGGTCGTTAACCCGGCCCCAGGTCACCGGGTCATGTCGCGCACCCGGCCTGGTTCCCAGGTTCCGGTGACCACGCCGGCACCAGGACCCCGGGTCACGTGGGGACCCCGGACCCAGGTCAGCGGGTCACGTGGGGACACCGGCCCCAGGTCACCGCGTCAGGTCGGGACCCCGAACCCAGGTCCACGAGTCCGTCGACACCACAGCCCCGGGTCACCGGGTCGTGTCGGGTAACCGGCCTGGTTCCAAGGTTCCGATGACCACCCCGGCACCAGGACCCCGGGTCACGTGGGGACACCGGCCCCAGGTGACCGGGTCACGTGGGGACACCGGCCCCAGGTCATCGGGTCACGTGGGGTCACCGGCCCCAGGTGACCGGGTCACGTGGGGTCACCGGCCCCAGGTGACCGGGTCACGTGAGGTCACCGGCCCCAGGTGACCGGGTCACGTGGGGTCACCGGCCCCAGGTGACCGGGTCACGTGGGGTCACCGGCCCCAGGTGACCGGGTCACGTGGGGTCACCGGCACCAGGTGACCGGGTCACGTGAGGTCACCGGCCCCAGGTGACCGGGTCACGTGGGGTCACCGGCCCCAGGTGACCGGGTCACGTGGGGTCACCGGCCCCAGGTGACCGGGTCACGTGAGGTCACCGGCCCCAGGTGACCGGGTCACGTGGGGTCACCGGCCCCAGGTGACCGGGTCACGTGGGGTCACCGGCCCCAGGTGACCGGGTCACTTGGGGTCACCGGCCCCAGGTGACCGGGTCACGTGGGGTCACCGGCCCCAGGTGACCGGGTCACGTGAGGTCACCGGCCCCAGGTGACCGGGTCACGTGGGGTCACCGGCCCCAGGTGACCGGGTCACGTGGGGTCACCGGCCCCAGGTGACCGGGTCACGTGGGGTCACCGGACCCAGGTCAGCGGGTCACGTGGGGACACCGGCCCCAGGTAACCGGGTCATACCGAGTCCCCGGACCCAGGTCACCGGGTCAGTTCGGGACCCCGGACCCAGGTCGGGTCATGTCACGTCCCATGCCCGGGTCCCCGGGTTGGATTTTTACCCAGGCCCCGGGTCACAGGGTCATGTCGGGTCAACGGCCTGGGTACAAGGGTCTGGTGACCACCCCGACCCCAGGTCCCCGGGTCATGACGGGACACCGGACCAGGTCCCCGAGTCCGGTCGACACCACAGCCCCAGGTCACCGGGTCATGTCGGGACCCAGCCCGGGTCCCCGGGACGGGTTTTTACCCCAGCCGCAGATCACCGGGTCCTGTCGGGTACCCGGGTCGGGTCCCCTGGACAGGTCGGCACCCCGGCCCCGGGTCACGGGGTCATGTCGGGTCGCTGTCCCGGGTACCAGTGTCAGGTGACCACCCCGGCCCCGGGAGACGGAGTCATACCGGGTCCCCGGCCTGGGTCCCCGGGTTGCATCGGGACACCAGCGAAGGACCACCGGGTCCTGTCGGGTCCCCGGCCCGGGTCCCCTGGACAGGTCGTTAACCCGGTCCCAGGTCACCGGGTCATGTCGCGCACCCGGCCTGGTTCCCAGGTTCCGGTGACCACCCCGGCACCAGGACCCCGGGTCACGTGGGGACCCCGGCCCCAGGTCAGCGGGTCACGTGGGGACACCGGCCCCAGGTCACCGCGTCAGGTCGGGACCCCGAACCCAGGTCCACGAGTCCGTCGACACCACAGCCCCGGGTCACCGGGTCGTGTCGGGTAACCGGCCTGGTTCCAAGGTTCCGATGACCACCCCGGCACCAGGACCCCGGGTCACGTGGGGACACCGGCCCCAGGTGACCGGGTCACGTGGGGACACCGGCCCCAGGTCATCGGGTCACGTGGGGTCACCGGCCCCAGGTGACCGGGTCACGTGGGGTTACCGGCCCCAGGTGACCGGGTCACGTGGGGTCACCGGCCCCAGGTGACCGGGTCACGTGGGGACACCGGCCCCAGGTGACCGGCTCACGTGTGGTCACCGGTAACAGGTGACCGGGTCACGTGGGGTCACCGGCCCCAGGTCAGCGGGTCACGTGGGGTCACCGGCCCCAGGTGACCGGGTCACGTGGGGACACCGGCTCCAGGTGACCGGGTCACGTGGGGTCACCGGCCCCAGGTCAGCGGGTCACGTGGGGACACCGGCCCCAGGTCACCGGGTCACGTGGGGTCACCGGCCCCAGGTGACCGGGTCACGTGGGGTCACCGGCCCCAGGTGACCGGGTCACGTGGGTACACCGGCCCCAGGTGACCGGGTCACGTGGGGTCACCGGCCCCAGGTGACCGGGTCACGTGGGGTCACCGGCACCAGGTGACCCCGTCACGTGGGGACACCGGCCCCAGGTGACCGGGTCACGTGGGGTCACCGGCCCCAGGTGACCGGGTCACGTGGGGTCACCGGCCCCAGGTGACCCGGTCACGTGGGGTCACCGGCCCCAGGTGACCGGGTCACGTGGGGTCACCGGCCCCAGGTGACCGGGTCACGTGGGGTCACTGGCCCCAGGTCAGCGGGTCACGTGGGGTCACCGGCCCCAGGTGACCGGGTCACGTGGGGTCACCGGCCCCAGGTGACCGGGTCACGTGGGGTCACCGGCCCCAGGTCAGCGGGTCACGTGGGGACACCGGCCCCAGGTAACCAAGGCATGTCGGGACCCAGCCCGGGTCCCCGGGACGGGTTTTTACCCCAGCCGCAGATCACCGGGTCCTGTCGGGTCCCCGGCCCGGGTCCCCTGGACAGGTCGATAACCCGGCCCCAGGTCACCCGGTCATCTCGCGCACCCGGCCTGGTTCCCAGGTTCCGATGACCACCCCGGCACCAGGTCCCCGGGTCACGTGGGGACACCGGCCCCAGGTGACCGGGTCACGTGGGGTCACCGGCCCCAGGTCACCGGGTCACGTGGGGACCCCGGCCCCAGGTGACCGGGTCACGTGGGGACCCCGGACCCAGGTAACCGGGTCATACCGAGTCCCCGGACCCAGGACACCGGGTCAGTTCGGGACCCCGGACCCAGGTCGGGTCATGTCACGTCCCATGCCCGGGTCCCCGGGTTGGATTTTTACCCAGGCCCCGGGTCACAGGGTCATGTCGGGTCAACGGCCTGGGTACAAGGGTCTGGTGACCACCCCGACCCCAGGTCCCCGGGTCATGACGGGACACCGGACCAGGTCCCCGAGTCCGGTCGACACCACAGCCCCAGGTCACGGGGTCATGTCGGGACCCAGCCCGGGTCCCCGGGACGGGTTTTTACCCCAGCCGCAGATCACCGGGTCCTGTCGGGTACCCGGGTCGGGTCCCCTGGACAGGTCGGCACCCCGGCCCCGGGTCACGGGGTCATGTCGGGTCGCTGTCCCGGGTACCAGTGTCAGGTGACCACCCCGGCCCCGGGAGACGGAGTCATACCGGGTCCCCGGCCCAGGTCCCCGGGTTGCATCGGGACAAAAGCACCGGATCACTGGATCACGTGGGGGCCCGGGCCCGGGTCCCCGGGTTGCATCGGGACACCAGCGAAGGACCACCGGGTCCTGTCGGGTCCCCGGCCCGGGTCCCCTGGACAGGTCGTTAACCCGGCTCCAGGTCACCGGGTCGTGTCGGGTAACCGGCCTGGTTCCCAGGTTCCGGTGACCACCCCGGCACCAGGACCCCGGGTCACGTGGGGACACCGGCCCCAGGTGACCGGGTCACGTGGGGTCACCGGCCCCAGGTGACCCGGTCACGTGGGGTCACCGGCCCCAGGTGACCGGGTCACGTGGGGACACCGGCCCCAGGTGACCGGGTCACGTGGGGTCACCGGCACCAGGTGACTGGGTCACGTGGGGTCACCGGCCCCAGGTGACCTGGTCACGTGGGGTCACCGGCCCCAGGTGACCGGGTCACGTGGGGTCACCGGCCCCAGGTGACCGGGTCACGTGAGGTCACCGGCCCCAGGTGACCGGGTCACGTGGGGTCACCGGCCCCAGGTGACCGGGTCACGTGGGGTCACCGGCCCCAGGTGACCTGGTCACGTGGGGTCACCGGCCCCAGGTGACCGGGTCACGTGGGGTCACCGGCCCCAGGTGACCGGGTCACGGGAGGTCACCGGCCCCAGGTGACCGGGTCACGTGGGGTCACCGGCCCCAGGTGACCGGGTCACGTGGGGTCACCGGCCCCAGGTGACCGGGTCACGTGGGGTCACCGGCCCCAGGTCAGCGGGTCACGTGGGGACACCGGCCCCAGGTGACCGAGTCACGTGGGGTCACCGGCCCCAGGTGACCGGGTCACGTGGGGTCACCGGCCCCAGGTCAGCGGGTCACGTGGGGACACCGGCCCCAGGTAACCAAGGCATGTCGGGACCCAGCCCGGGTCCCCGGGACGGGTTTTTACCCCAGCCGCAGATCACCGGGTCCTGTCGGGTCCCCGGCCCGGGTCCCCTGGACAGGTCGATAACCCGGCCCCAGGTCACCCGGTCATCTCGCGCACCCGGCCTGGTTCCCAGGTTCCGATGACCACCCCGGCACCAGGACCCCGGGTCACGTGGGGACACCGGCCCCAGGTGACCGGGTCACGTGGGGTCACCGGCCCCAGGTCAGCGGGTCACGTGGGGACCCCGGCCCCAGGTGACCGGGTCACGTGGGGACCCCGGACCCAGGTAACCGGGTCATACCGAGTCCCCGGACCCAGGACACCGGGTCAGTTCGGGACCCCGGACCCAGGTCGGGTCATGTCACGTCCCATGCCCGGGTCCCCGGGTTGGATTTTTACCCAGGCCCCGGGTCACAGGGTCATGTCGGGTCAACGGCCTGGGTACAAGGGTCTGGTGACCACCCCGACCCCAGGTCCCCGGGTCATGACGGGACACCGGACCAGGTCCCCGAGTCCGGTCGACACCACAGCCCCAGGTCACCGGGTCATGTCGGGACCCAGCCCGGGTCCCCGGGACGGGTTTTTACCCCAGCCGCAGATCACCGGGTCCTGTCGGGTACCCGGGTCGGGTCCCCTGGACAGGTCGGCACCCCGGCCCCGGGTCACGGGGTCATGTCGGGTCGCTGTCCCGGGTACCAGTGTCAGGTGACCACCCCGGCCCCGGGAGACGGAGTCATACCGGGTCCCCGGCCCAGGTCCCCGGGTTGCATCGGGACAAAAGCACCGGATCACTGGATCACGTGGGGGCCCGGGCCCGGGTCCCCGGGTTGCATCGGGACACCAGCGAAGGACCACCGGGTCCTGTCGGGTCCCCGGCCCGGGTCCCCTGGACAGGTCGTTAACCCGGCCCCAGGTCACCGGGTCATGTCGCGCACCCGGCCTGGTTCCCAGGTTCCGGTGACCACGCCGGCACCAGGACCCCGGGTCACGTGGGGACCCCGGACCCAGGTCAGCGGGTCACGTGGGGACACCGGCCCCAGGTCACCGCGTCAGGTCGGGACCCCGAACCCAGGTCCACGAGTCCGTCGACACCACAGCCCCGGGTCACCGGGTCGTGTCGGGTAACCGGCCTGGTTCCAAGGTTCCGATGACCACCCCGGCACCAGGACCCCGGGTCACGTGGGGACACCGGCCCCAGGTGACCGGGTCACGTGGGGACACCGGCCCCAGGTCATCGGGTCACGTGGGGTCACCGGCCCCAGGTGACCGGGTCACGTGGGGTCACCGGCCCCAGGTGACCGGGTCACGTGAGGTCACCGGCCCCAGGTGACCGGGTCACGTGGGGTCACCGGCCCCAGGTGACCGGGTCACGTGGGGTCACCGGCCCCAGGTGACCGGGTCACGTGGGGTCACCGGCACCAGGTGACCGGGTCACGTGAGGTCACCGGCCCCAGGTGACCGGGTCACGTGGGGTCACCGGCCCCAGGTGACCGGGTCACGTGGGGTCACCGGCCCCAGGTGACCGGGTCACGTGAGGTCACCGGCCCCAGGTGACCGGGTCACGTGGGGTCACCGGCCCCAGGTGACCGGGTCACGTGTGGTCACCGGCCCCAGGTGACCGGGTCACGTGGGGTCACCGGCCCCAGGTGACCGGGTCACTTGGGGTCACCGGCCCCAGGTGACCGGGTCACGTGGGGTCACCGGCCCCAGGTGACCGGGTCACGTGAGGTCACCGGCCCCAGGTGACCGGGTCACGTGGGGTCACCGGCCCCAGGTGACCGGGTCACGTGGGGTCACCGGCCCCAGGTGACCGGGTCACGTGGGGTCACCGGACCCAGGTCAGCGGGTCACGTGGGGACACCGGCCCCAGGTAACCGGGTCATACTGAGTCCCCGGACCCAGGTCACCGGGTCAGTTCGGGACCCCGGACCCAGGTCGGGTCATGTCACGTCCCATGCCCGGGTCCCCGGGTTGGATTTTTACCCAGGCCCCGGGTCACAGGGTCATGTCGGGTCAACGGCCTGGGTACAAGGGTCTGGTGACCACCCCGACCCCAGGTCCCCGGGTCATGACGGGACACCGGACCAGGTCCCCGAGTCCGGTCGACACCACAGCCCCAGGTCACCGGGTCCTGTCGGGTAGCCGGGTCGGGTCCCCTGGACAGGTCGGCACCCCGGCCCCGGGTCACGGGGTCATGTCGGGTCGCTGTCCCGGGTACCAGTGTCAGGTGACCACCCCGGCCCCGGGAGACGGAGTCATACCGGGTCCCCGGCCTGGGTCCCCGGGTTGCATCGGGACACCAGCGAAGGACCACCGGGTCCTGTCGGGTCCCCGGCCCGGGTCCCCTGGACAGGTCGTTAACCCGGTCCCAGGTCACCGGGTCATGTCGCGCACCCGGCCTGGTTCCCAGGTTCCGGTGACCACCCCGGCACCAGGACCCCGGGTCACGTGGGGACCCCGGCCCCAGGTCAGCGGGTCACGTGGGGACACCGGCCCCAGGTCACCGCGTCAGGTCGGGACCCCGAACCCAGGTCCACGAGTCCGTCGACACCACAGCCCCGGGTCACCGGGTCGTGTCGGGTAACCGGCCTGGTTCCAAGGTTCCGATGACCACCCCGGCACCAGGACCCCGGGTCACGTGGGGACACCGGCCCCAGGTGACCGGGTCACGTGGGGACACCGGCCCCAGGTCATCGGGTCACGTGGGGTCACCGGCCCCAGGTGACCGGGTCACGTGGGGTTACCGGCCCCAGGTGACCGGGTCACGTGGGGTCACCGGCCCCAGGTGACCGGGTCACGTGGGGACACCGGCCCCAGGTGACCGGCTCACGTGTGGTCACCGGTAACAGGTGACCGGGTCACGTGGGTACACCGGCCCCAGGTGACCGGGTCACGTGGGGTCACCGGCCCCAGGTGACCGGGTCACGTGGGGACACCGGCTCCAGGTGACCGGGTCACGTGGGGTCACCGGCCCCAGGTCAGCGGGTCACGTGGGGACACCGGCCCCAGGTCACCGGGTCACGTGGGGTCACCGGCCCCAGGTGACCGGGTCACGTGGGGTCACCGGCCCCAGGTGACCGGGTCACGTGGGTACACCGGCCCCAGGTGACCGGGTCACGTGGGGTCACCGGCCCCAGGTGACCGGGTCACGTGGGGTCACCGGCACCAGGTGACCGGGTCACGTGGGGACACCGGCCCCAGGTGACCGGGTCACGTGGGGTCACCGGCCCCAGGTGACCGGGTCACGTGGGGTCACCGGCCCCAGGTGACCCGGTCACGTGGGGTCACCGGCCCCAGGTGACCGGGTCACGTGGGGTCACCGGCCCCAGGTGACCGGGTCACGTGGGGTCACTGGCCCCAGGTCAGCGGGTCACGTGGGGACACCGGCCCCAGGTGACCGGGTCACGTGGGGTCACCGGCCCCAGGTGACCGGGTCACGTGGGGTCACCGGCCCCAGGTCAGCGGGTCACGTGGGGACACCGGCCCCAGGTAACCAAGGCATGTCGGGACCCAGCCCGGGTCCCCGGGACGGGTTTTTACCCCAGCCGCAGATCACCGGGTCCTGTCGGGTCCCCGGCCCGGGTCCCCTGGTCAGGTCGATAACCCGGCCCCAGGTCACCCGGTCATCTCGCGCACCCGGCCTGGTTCCCAGGTTCCGATGACCACCCCGGCACCAGGACCCCGGGTCACGTGGGGACACCGGCCCCAGGTGACCGGGTCACGTGGGGTCACCGGCCCCAGGTCACCGGGTCACGTGGGGACCCCGGCCCCAGGTGACCGGGTCACGTGGGGACCCCGGACCCAGGTAACCGGGTCATACCGAGTCCCCGGACCCAGGACACCGGGTCAGTTCGGGACCCCGGACCCAGGTCGGGTCATGTCACGTCCCATGCCCGGGTCCCCGGGTTGGATTTTTACCCAGGCCCCGGGTCACAGGGTCATGTCGGGTCAACGGCCTGGGTACAAGGGTCTGGTGACCACCCCGACCCCAGGTCCCCGGGTCATGACGGGACACCGGACCAGGTCCCCGAGTCCGGTCGACACCACAGCCCCAGGTCACCGGGTCATGTCGGGACCCAGCCCGGGTCCCCGGGACGGGTTTTTACCCCAGCCGCAGATCACCGGGTCCTGTCGGGTACCCGGGTCGGGTCCCCTGGACAGGTCGGCACCCCGGCCCCGGGTCACGGGGTCATGTCGGGTCGCTGTCCCGGGTACCAGTGTCAGGTGACCACCCCGGCCCCGGGAGACGGAGTCATACCGGGTCCCCGGCCCAGGTCCCCGGGTTGCATCGGGACAAAAGCACCGGATCACTGGATCACGTGGGGGCCCGGGCCCGGGTCCCCGGGTTGCATCGGGACACCAGCGAAGGACCACCGGGTCCTGTCGGGTCCCCGGCCCGGGTCCCCTGGACAGGTCGTTAACCCGGCCCCAGGTCACCGGGTCGTGTCGGGTAACCGGCCTGGTTCCCAGGTTCCGGTGACCACCCCGGCACCAGGACCCCGGGTCCCGTGGGGACCCCGGCCCCAGGTGACCGGGTCACGTGGGGTCACCGGCCCCAGGTCAGCGGGTCACGTGGGGTCACCGGCTCCAGGTCAGCGGGTCACGTGGGGACACCGGCCCCAGGTCACCGCGTCAGGTCGGGACCCCGAACCCAGGTCCACGAGTCCGTCGACACCACAGCCCCGGGTCACCGGGTCGTGTCGGGTAACCGGCCTGGTTCCCAGGTTCCGATGACCACCCCGGCACCAGGACCCAGGGTCACGTGGGGACACCGGCCCCAGGTGACCGGGTCACGTGGGGTCACCGGCCCCAGGTGACCCGGTCACGTGGGGTCACCGGCCCCAGGTGACCGGGTCACGTGGGGACACCGGCCCCAGGTGACCGGGTCACGTGGGGACACCGGCCCCAGGTGACCGGGTCACGTGGGGTCACCGGCCCCAGGTGACCGGGTCACGTGGGGTCACCGGCCCCAGGTGACCGGGTCACGTGGGGTCACCGGACCCAGGTCAGCGGGTCACGTGGGGACACCGGCCCCAGGTAACCGGGTCATACCGAGTCCCCGGACCCAGGTCACCGGGTCAGTTCGGGACCCCGGACCCAGGTCGGGTCATGTCACGTCCCATGCCCGGGTCCCCGGGTTGGATTTTTACCCAGGCCCCGGGTCACAGGGTCATGTCGGGTCAACGGCCTGGGTACAAGGTTCTGGTGACCACCCCGACCCCAGGTCCCCGGGTCATGACGGGACACCGGACCAGGTCCCCGAGTCCGGTCGACACCACAGCCCCAGGTCACCGGGTCATGTCGGGACCCAGCCCGGGTCCCCGGGACGGGTTTTTACCCCAGCCGCAGATCACCGGGTCCTGTCGGGTACCCGGGTCGGGTCCCCTGGACAGGTCGGCACCCCGGCCCCGGGTCACGGGGTCATGTCGGGTCGCTGTCCCGGGTACCAGTGTCAGGTGACCACCCCGGCCCCGGGAGACGGAGTCATACCGGGTCCCCGGCCTGGGTCCCCGGGTTGCATCGGGACACCAGCGAAGGACCACCGGGTCCTGTCGGGTCCCCGGCCCGGGTCCCCTGGACAGGTCGTTAACCCGGTCCCAGGTCACCGGGTCATGTCGCGCACCCGGCCTGGTTCCCAGGTTCCGGTGACCACCCCGGCACCAGGACCCCGGGTCACGTGGGGACCCCGGCCCCAGGTCAGCGGGTCACGTGGGGACACCGGCCCCAGGTCACCGCGTCAGGTCGGGACCCCGAACCCAGGTCCACGAGTCCGTCGACACCACAGCCCCGGGTCACCGGGTCGTGTCGGGTAACCGGCCTGGTTCCAAGGTTCCGATGACCACCCCGGCACCAGGACCCCGGGTCACGTGGGGACACCGGCCCCAGGTGACCGGGTCACGTGGGGACACCGGCCCCAGGTCATCGGGTCACGTGGGGTCACCGGCCCCAGGTGACCGGGTCACGTGGGGTTACCGGCCCCAGGTGACCGGGTCACGTGGGGTCACCGGCCCCAGGTGACCGGGTCACGTGGGGACACCGGCCCCAGGTGACCGGCTCACGTGTGGTCACCGGTAACAGGTGACCGGGTCACGTGGGGTCACCGGCCCCAGGTCAGCGGGTCACGTGGGGTCACCGGCCCCAGGTGACCGGGTCACGTGGGGACACCGGCTCCAGGTGACCGGGTCACGTGGGGTCACCGGCCCCAGGTCAGCGGGTCATGTGGGGACACCGGCCCCAGGTCACCGGGTCACGTGGGGTCACCGGCCCCAGGTGACCGGGTCACGTGGGGTCACCGGCCCCAGGTGACCGGGTCACGTGGGGTCACCGGCCCCAGGTGACCGGGTCACGTGGGTACACCGGCCCCAGGTGACCGGGTCACGTGGGGTCACCGGCCCCAGGTGACCGGGTCACGTGGGGTCACCGGCACCAGGTGACCGGGTCACGTGGGGACACCGGCCCCAGGTGACCGGGTCACGTGGGGTCACCGGCCCCAGGTGACCGGGTCACGTGGGGTCACCGGCCCCAGGTGACCCGGTCACGTGGGGTCACCGGCCCCAGGTGACCGGGTCACGTGGGGTCACCGGCCCCAGGTGACCGGGTCACGTGGGGTCACTGGCCCCAGGTCAGCGGGTCACGTGGGGACACCGGCCCCAGGTGACCGGGTCACGTGGGGTCACCGGCCCCAGGTGACCGGGTCACGTGGGGTCACCGGCCCCAGGTGACCGGGTCACGTGGGGTCACCGGCCCCAGGTCAGCGGGTCACGTGGGGACACCGGCCCCAGGTAACCAAGGCATGTCGGGACCCAGCCCGGGTCCCTGGGACGGGTTTTTACCCCAGCCGCAGATCACCGGGTCCTGTCGGGTCCCCGGCCCGGGTCCCCTGGACAGGTCGATAACCCGGCCCCAGGTCACCCGGTCATCTCGCGCACCCGGCCTGGTTCCCAGGTACCGATGACCACCCCGGCACCAGGACCCCGGGTCACGTGGGGACACCGGCCCCAGGTGACCGGGTCACGTGGGGTCACCGGCCCCAGGTCACCGGGTCACGTGGGGACCCCGGCCCCAGGTGACCGGGTCACGTGGGGACCCCGGACCCAGGTAACCGGGTCATACCGAGTCCCCGGACCCAGGACACCGGGTCAGTTCGGGACCCCGGACCCAGGTCGGGTCATGTCACGTCCCATGCCCGGGTCCCCGGGTTGGATTTTTACCCAGGCCCCGGGTCACAGGGTCATGTCGGGTCAACGGCCTGGGTACAAGGGTCTGGTGACCACCCCGACCCCAGGTCCCCGGGTCATGACGGGACACCGGACCAGGTCCCCGATTCCGGTCGACACCACAGCCCCAGGTCACCGGGTCATGTCGGGACCCAGCCCGGGTCCCCGGGACGGGTTTTTACCCCAGCCGCAGATCACCGGGTCCTGTCGGGTACCCGGGTCGGGTCCCCTGGACAGGTCGGCACCCCGGCCCCGGGTCACGGGGTCATGTCGGGTCGCTGTCCCGGGTACCAGTGTCAGGTGACCACCCCGGCCCCGGGAGACGGAGTCATACCGGGTCCCCGGCCCAGGTCCCCGGGTTGCATCGGGACAAAAGCACCGGATCACTGGATCACGTGGGGGCCCGGGCCCGGGTCCCCGGGTTGCATCGGGACACCAGCGAAGGACCACCGGGTCCTGTCGGGTCCCCGGCCCGGGTCCCCTGGACAGGTCGTTAACCCGGCCCCAGGTCACCGGGTCGTGTCGGGTAACCGGCCTGGTTCCCAGGTTCCGGTGACCACCCCGGCACCAGGACCCCGGGTCCCGTGGGGACCCCGGCCCCAGGTGACCGGGTCACGCGGGGTCACCGGCCCCAGGTCAGCGGGTCACGTGGGGTCACCGGCTCCAGGTCAGCGGGTCACGTGGGGACACCGGCCCCAGGTCACCGCGTCAGGTCGGGACCCCGAACCCAGGTCCACGAGTCCGTCGACACCACAGCCCCGGGTGACCGGGTCGTGTCGGGTAACCGGCCTGGTTCCCAGGTTCCGATGACCACCCCGGCACCAGGACCCAGGGTCACGTGGGGACACCGGCCCCAGGTGACCGGGTCACGTGGGGTCACCGGCCCCAGGTGACCCGGTCACGTGGGGTCACCGGCCCCAGGTGACCGGGTCACGTGGGGACACCGGCCCCAGGTGACCGGGTCACGTGGTGTCACCGGCACCAGGTGACTGGGTCACGTGGGGTCACCGGCCCCAGGTGACCTGGTCACGTGGGGTCACCGGCCCCAGGTCAGCGGGTCACGTGGGGTCACCGGCCCCAGGTGACCGGGTCACGTGAGGTCACCGGCCCCAGGTGACCGGGTCACGTGGGGTCACCGGCCCCAGGTGACCGGGTCACGTGGGGTCACCGGCCCCAGGTGACCTGGTCACGTGGGGTCACCGGCCCCAGGTGACCGGGTCACGTGGGGTCACCGGCCCCAGGTGACCGGGTCACGGGAGGTCACCGGCCCCAGGTGACCGGGTCACGTGGGGTCACCGGCCCCAGGTGACCGGGTCACGTGGGGTCACCGGCCCCAGGTCAGCGGGTCACGTGGGGACACCGGCCCCAGGTGACCGAGTCACGTGGGGTCACCGGCCCCAGGTGACCGGGTCACGTGGGGTCACCGGCCCCAGGTGACCGGGTCACGTGGGGTCACCGGCCCCAGGTCAGCGGGTCACGTGGGGACACCGGCCCCAGGTAACCAAGGCATGTCGGGACCCAGCCCGGGTCCCCGGGACGGGTTTTTACCCCAGCCGCAGATCACCGGGTCCTGTCGGGTCCCCGGCCCGGGTCCCCTGGACAGGTCGATAACCCGGCCCCAGGTCACCCGGTCATCTCGCGCACCCGGCCTGGTTCCCAGGTTCCGATGACCACCCCGGCACCAGGACCCCGGGTCACGTGGGGACACCGGCCCCAGGTGACCGGGTCACGTGGGGTCACCGGCCCCAGGTCACCGGGTCACGTGGGGACCCCGGCCCCAGGTGACCGGGTCATACCGATTCCCCGGACCCAGGTCACCGGGTCAGTTCGGGACCCCGGACCCAGGTCGGGTCATGTCACGTCCCATGCCCGGGTCCCCGGGTTGGATTTTTACCCAGGCCCCGGGTCACAGGGTCATGTCGGGTCAACGGCCTGGGTACAAGGGTCTGGTGACCACCCCGACCCCAGGTCCCCGGGTCATGACGGGACACCGGACCAGGTCCCCGAGTCCGGTCGACACCACAGCCCCAGGTCACCGGGTCATGTCGGGACCCAGCCCGGGTCCCCGGGACGGGTTTTTACCCCAGCCGCAGATCACCGGGTCCTGTCGGGTACCCGGGTCGGGTCCCCTGGACAGGTCGGCACCCCGGCCCCGGGTCACGGGGTCATGTCGGGTCGCTGTCCCGGGTACCAGTGTCAGGTGACCACCCCGGCCCCGGGAGACGGAGTCATACCGGGTCCCCGGCCCAGGTCCCCGGGTTGCATCGGGACAAAAGCACCGGATCACTGGATCACGTGGGGGCCCGGGCCCGGGTCCCCGGGTTGCATCGGGACACCAGCGAAGGACCACCGGGTCCTGTCGGGTCCCCGGCCCGGGTCCCCTGGACAGGTCGTTAACCCGGCCCCAGGTCACCGGGTCGTGTCGGGTAACCGGCCTGGTTCCCAGGTTCCGGTGACCACCCCGGCACCAGGACCCCGGGTCCCGTGGGGACCCCGGCCCCAGGTGACCGGGTCACGCGGGGTCACCGGCCCCAGGTCAGCGGGTCACGTGGGGTCACCGGCCCCAGGTCAGCGGGTCACGTGGGGACACCGGCCCCAGGTCACCGCGTCAGGTCGGGACCCCGAACCCAGGTCCACGAGTCCGTCGACACCACAGCCCCGGGTCACCGGGTCGTGTCGGGTAGCCGGCCTGGTTCCCAGGTTCCGATGACCACCCCGGCACCAGGACCCCGGGTCACGTGGGGACACCGGCCCCAGGTCACCGGGTCACGTGGGGTCACCGGCCCCAGGTGACCCGGTCACGTGGGGTCACCGGCCCCAGGTGACCGGGTCACGTGGGGACACCGGCCCCAGGTGACCGGGTCACGTGGGGTCACCGGCCCCAGGTGACCTGGTCACGTGGGGTCACCGGCCCCAGGTGACCTGGTCACGTGGGGTCACCGGCCCCAGGTGACCGGGTCACGTGGGGTCACCGGCCCCAGGTGACCGGGTCACGTGAGGTCACCGGCCCCAGGTGACCGGGTCACGTGGGGTCACCGGCCCCAGGTGACCGGGTCACGTGGGGTCACCGGCCCCAGGTGACCTGGTCACGTGGGGTCACCGGCCCCAGGTGACCGGGTCACGTGGGGTCACCGGCCCCAGGTGACCGGGTCACGGGAGGTCACCGGCCCCAGGTGACCGGGTCACGTGGGGTCACCGGCCCCAGGTGACCGGGTCACGTGGGGTCACCGGCCCCAGGTGACCGGGTCACGTGGGGTCACCAGACCCAGGTCAGCGGGTCACGTGGGGACACCGGCCCCAGGTAACCGGGTCATACCGAGTCCCCGGACCCAGGTCACCGGGTCAGTTCGGGACCCTGGACCCAGGTCGGGTCATGTCACGTCCCATGCCCGGGTCCCCGGGTTGGATTTTTACCCAGGCCCCGGGTCACAGGGTCATGTCGGGTCAACGGCCTGGGTACAAGGGTCTGGTGACCACCCCGACCCCAGGTCCCCGGGTCATGACGGAACACCGGACCAGGTCCCCGAGTCCGGTCGACACCACAGCCCCAGGTCACCGGGTCATGTCGGGACCCAGCCCGGGTCCCCGGGACGGGTTTTTACCCCAGCCGCAGATCACCGGGTCCTGTCGGGTACCCGGGTCGGGTCCCCTGGACAGGTCGGCACCCCGGCCCCGGGTCACGGGGTCATGTCGGGTCGCTGTCCCGGGTACCAGTGTCAGGTGACCACCCCGGCCCCGGGAGACGGAGTCATACCAGGTCCCGGGCCCGGGTCCCCGGGTTGCATCGGGACACCAGCGAAGGACCACCGGGTCCTGTCGGGTCCCCGGCCCGGGTCCTCTGGACAGGTCGTTAACCCGGCCCCAGGTCACCGGGTCATGTCGCGCACCCGGCCTGGTTCCCAGGTTCCGGTGACCACCCCGGCACCAGGACTCTGGGTCACGTGGGGACACCGGCCCCAGGTCACCGGGTCACGTGGGGTCACCGGCCCCAGGTGACCCGGTCACGTGAGGACACCGGCCCCAGGTCACCGGGTCACGTGGGGTCACCGGCCCCAGGTGACCCGGTCACGTGGGGACACCGGCCCCAGGTGACCGGGTCACGTGGGGTCACCGGCCCCAGGTGACCGGGTCACGTGGGGTCACCGGCCCCAGGTGACCGGGTCACGTGGGGACACCGGCCCCAGGTGACCGGGTCACGTGGGGTCACCGGCCCCAGGTGACCGGGTCACGTGGGGTCACCGGCCCCAGGTGACCGGGTCACGTGGGGTCACCGGCCCCAGGTGACCGGGTCACGTGGGGTCACCGGCCCCAGGTCAGCGGGTCACGTGGGGACACCGGCCCCAGGTCACCGGGTCACGTGGGGTCACCGGCCCCAGGTGACCGGGTCACGTGGGGTCACCGGCCCCAGGTGACCGGGTCACGTGGGGTCACCGGCCCCAGGTGACCGGGTCACGTGGGGTCACCGGCCCCAGGTGACCGGGTCACGTGGGGACACCGGCCCCAGGTGACCGGGTCACGTGGGGTCACCGGCCCAAGGTGACCGGGTCACGTGGGGTCACCGGCCCCAGGTGACCCGGTCACGTGGGGTCACCGGCCCCAGGTGACCGGGTCACGTGGGGTCACCGGCCCCAGGTGACCGGGTCACGTGGGGTCACCGGCCCCAGGTCAGCGGGTCATGTGGGGACACCGGCCCCAGGTGACCGGGTCACGTGGGGTCACCGGCCCCAGGTGACCGGGTCACGTGGGGACACCGGCCCCAGGTGACCGGGTCACGTGGGGTCACCGGCCCCAGGTGACCGGGTCACGTGGGGACACCGGCCCCAGGTGACCGGGTCACGTGGGGTCACCGGCCCCAGGTGACCGGGTCACGTGGGGACACCGGCCCCAGGTAACCAAGGCATGTCGGGACCCAGCCCGGGTCCCCGGGACGGGTTTTTACCCCAGCCGCAGATCACCGGGTCCTGTCGGGTCCCCGGCCCGGGTCCCCTGGACAGGTCGTTAACCCGGCCCCAGGTCACCGGGTCGTGTCGGGTAACCGGCCTGGTTCCCAGGTTCCGGTGACCACCCCGGCACCAGGACCCCGGGTCCCGTGGGGACCCCGGCCCCAGGTGACCGGGTCACGTGGGGTCACCGGCCCCAGGTGACCGGGTCACGTGGGGACACCGGCCCCAGGTGACCGGGTCACGTGGGGTCACCGGCCCCAGGTGACCGGGTCACGTGGGGTCACCGGCCCCAGGTCAGCGGGTCACGTGGGGTCACCGGCCCCAGGTGACCGGGTCACGTGGGGACACCGGCCCCAGGTGACCGGGTCACGTGGGGTCACCGGCCCCAGGTCAGCGGGTCACGTGGGGACACCGGCCCCAGGTGACCCGGTCACGTGGGGTCACCGGCCCCAGGTGACCGGGTCACGTGGGGTCACCGGCCCCAGGTGACCGGGTCACGTTGGGTCACCGGCCCCAGGTGACCGGGTCACGTGGGGACACCGGCCCCAGGTGACCGGGTCACGTGGGGTCACAGGCCCCAGGTGACCGGGTCACGTGGGGTCACCGGCCCCAGGTGACCGGGTCACGTGGGGACACCGGCCCCAGGTGACCGGGTCACGTGGGGTCACCGGCCCCAGGTCAGCGGGTCACGTGGGGACACCGGCCCCAGGTAACCGGGTCATACCGAGTCCCCGGACCCAGGTCACCAGGTCAGTTCGGGACCCCGGACCCAGGTCGGGTCATGTCACGTCCCATGCCCGGGTCCCCGGGTTGGATTTTTACCCAGGCCCCGGGTCACAGGGTCATGTCGGGTCAACGGCCTGGGTACAAGGGTCTGGTGACCACCCCGACCCCAGGTCCCCGGGTCATGACGGGACACCGGACCAGGTCCCCGAGTCCGGTCGACACCACAGCCCCAGGTCACCGGGTCATGTCGGGACCCAGCCCGGGTCCCCGGGACGGGTTTTTACCCCAGCCGCAGATCACCGGGTCCTGTCGGGTACCCGGGTCGGGTCCCCTGGACAGGTCGGCACCCCGGCCCCGGGTCACGGGGTCATGTCGGGTCGCTGTCCCGGGTACCAGTGTCAGGTGACCACCCCGGCCCCGGGAGACGGAGTCATACCGGGTCCCCGGCCCGGGTCCCCGGGTTGCATCGGGACAAAAGCACCGGATCACTGGATCACGTGGGGGCCCGGGCCCGGGTCCCCGGGTTGCATCGGGACACCAGCGAAGGACCACCGGGTCCTGTCGGGTCCCCGGCCCGGGTCCCCTGGACAGGTCGTTAACCCGGCCCCAGGTCACCGGGTCATGTCGCGCACCCGGCCTGGTTCCCAGGTTCCGATGACCACCCCGGCACCAGGACCCCGGGTCCCGTGGGGACCCCGGCCCCAGGTCAGCGGGTCACGTGGGGACACCGGCCCCAGGTCACCGCGTCAGGTCGGGACCCCGAACCCAGGTCCACGAGTCCGTCGACACCACAGCCCCGGGTCACCGGGTCGTGTCGGGTAACCGGCCTGGTTCCCAGGTTCCGATGACCACCCCGGCACCAGGACTCTGGGTCACGTGGGGACACCGGCCCCAGGTCACCGGGTCACGTGGGGTCACCGGACCCAGGTGACCCGGTCAAGTGGGGACACCGGCCCCAGGTGACCGTGTCACGTGGGGTCACCGGCCCCAGGTGACCGGGTCACGTGGGGTCACCGGCCCCAGGTGACCTGGTCACGTGGGGTCACCGGCCCCAGGTGACCGGGTCACGTGGGGTCACCGGCCCCAGGTGACCGGGTCACGTGAGGTCACCGGCCCCAGGTCACCGGGTCACGTGGGGTCACCGGCCCCAGGTGACCGGGTCACGTGGGGTCACTGGCACCAGGTGACCGGGTCACGTGGGGACACCGGCCCCAGGTGACCGGGTCACGTGGGGACACCGGCCCCAGGTGACCGGGTCACGTGGGGTCACCGGCCCCAGGTGAGCGGGTCACGTGGGGTCACCGGCCCCAGGTGACCGGGTCACGTGGGGTCACCGGCCCCAGGTGACCTGGTCACGTGGTGTCACCGGCCCCAGGTGACCGGGTCACGTGGGGTCACCGGCCCCAGGTGACCGGGTCACGTGGGGACACCGGCCTCAGGTCAGCGGGTCACGTGGGGACACCTGCCCCAGGTCAGCGGGTCACGTGGGGACCCCGGACCCAGGTCAGCAGGTCACGTGGGGACACCGGCCCCAGGTAACCGGGTCATACCGAGTCCCCGGACCCAGGTCACCGGGTCAGTTCGGGACCCCGGACCCAGGTCGGGTCATGTCACGTCCCATGCCCGGGTCCCCGGGTTGGATTTTTACCCAGGCCCCGGGTCACAGGGTCATGTCGGGTCAACGGCCTGGGTACAAGGGTCTGGTGACCACCCCGACCCCAGGTCCCCGGGTCATGACGGGACACCGGACCAGGTCCCCGAGTCCGGTCGACACCACAGCCCCAGGTCACCGGGTCATGTCGGGACCCAGCCCGGGTCCCCGGGACGGGTTTTTACCCCAGCCGCAGATCACCGGGTCCTGTCGGGTACCCGGGTCGGGTCCCCTGGACAGGTCAGCACCCCGGCCCCGGGTCACGGGGTCATGTCGGGTCGCTGTCCCGGGTACCAGTGTCAGGTGACCACCCCGGCCCCGGGAGACGGAGTCATACCGGGTCCCCGGCCCGGGTCCCCGGGTTGCATCGGGACAAAAGCACCGGATCACTGGATCACGTGGGGGCCCGGGCCCGGGTCCCCGGGTTGCATCGGGACACCAGCGAAGGACCACCGGGTCCTGTCGGGTCCCCGGCCCGGGTCCCCTGGACAGGTCATTAATCCGGCCCCAGGTCACCGGGTCATGTCGCGCACCCGGCCTGGTTCCCACGTTCCGGTGACCACCCCGGCACCAGGACCCCGGGTCCCGTGGGGACCCCGGCCCCAGGTGACCGGGTCACGCGGGGACACCGGCCCCAGGTGACCGGGTCACGTGGGGTCACCGGCCCCAGGTGACCGGGTCACGTGGGGTCACCGGCCCCAGGTCAGCGGGTCACGTGGGGTCACCGGCCCCAGGTTACCGGGTCACGTGGGGTCACCGGCCCCAGGTGACCTGGTCACGTGGGGTCACCGGCCCCAGGTCAGCGGGTCACGTGGGGTCACCGGCCCCAGGTGACCGGGTCACGTGAGGTCACCGGCCCCAGGTGACCGGGTCACGTGGGGTCACCGGCCCCAGGTGACCGGGTCACGTGGGGTCACCGGCACCAGGTGACCGGGTCACGTGGGGACACCGGCCCCAGGTGACCGGGTCACGTGGGGTCACCGGCCCCAGGTGACCGGGTCACGTGGGGTCACCGGCCCCAGGTGACCCGGTCACGTGGGGTCACCGGCCCCAGGTGACCGGGTCACGTGGGGACCCCGGACCCAGGTGACCGGGTCACGTGGGGTCACCGGCCCCAGGTGACCGGGTCACGTGGGGTCACCGGCCCCAGGTGACCTGGTCACGTGGTGTCACCGGCCCCAGGTGACCGGGTCACGTGGGGTCACCGGCCCCAGGTGACCGGGTCACGTGGGGACACCGGCCTCAGGTCAGCGGGTCACGTGGGGACACCTGCCCCAGGTCAGCGGGTCACATTGGGACCCCGGACCCAGGTCAGCGGGTCACGTGGGGACACCGGCCCCAGGTAACCGGGTCATACCGAGTCCCCGGACCCAGGTCACCGGGTCAGTTCGGGACCCCGGACCCAGGTCGGGTCATGTCACGTCCCATGCCCGGGTCCCCGGGTTGGATTTTTACCCAGGCCCCGGGTCACAGGGTCATGTCGGGTCAACGGCCTGGGTACAAGGGTCTGGTGACCACCCCGACCCCAGGTCCCCGGGTCATGACGGGACACCGGACCAGGTCCCCGAGTCCGGTCGACACCACAGCCCCAGGTCACGGGGTCATGTCGGGACCCAGCCTGGGTCCCCGGGACGGGTTTTTACCCCAGCCGCAGATCACCGGGTCCTGTCGGGTACCCGGGTCGGGTCCCCTGGACAGGTCGGCACCCCGGCCCCGGGTCACGGGGTCATGTCGGGTCGCTGTCCCGGGTACCAGTGTCAGGTGACCACCCCGGCCCCGGGAGACGGAGTCATACCGGGTCCCCGGCCCGGGTCCCCGGGTTGCATCGGGACAAAAGCACTGGATCACTGGATCATGTGGGGGCCCGGGCCCGGGTCCCCGGGTTGCATCGGGACACCAGCGAAGGACCACCGGGTCCTGTCGGGTCCCCGGCCCGGGTCCCCTGGACAGGTCGTTAACCCGGCCCCAGGTCACCGGGTCATGTCGCGCACCCGGCCTGGTTCCCACGTTCCGGTGACCACCCCGGCACCAGGACCCCGGGTCCCGTGGGAACCCCGGCCCCAGGTGACCAGGTCACGCGGGGTCACCGGCCCCAGGTCAGCGGGTCACGTGGGGTCACCGGCCCCAGGTCAGCGGGTCACGTGGGGACACCGGACCCAGGTCAGCGGGTCACGTGGGGACACCGGCCCCAGGTCACCGCGTCAGGTCGGGACCCCGAACCCAGGTCCACGAGTCCGTCGACACCACAGCCCCGGGTCACCGGGTCGTGTCGGGTAACCGGCCTGGTTCCCAGGTTCCGATGACCACCCCGGCACCAGGACTCTGGGTCACGTGGGGACACCGGCCCCAGGTCACCGGGTCACGTGGGGTCACCGGACCCAGGTGACCCGGTCACGTGGGGACACCGGCCCCAGGTGACCGGGTCACGTGGGGTCACCGGCCCCAGGTGACCGGGTCACGTGGGGTCACCGGCCCCAGGTGACCGGGTCACGTGGGGTCACCGGCCCCAGGTGACCGGGTCACGTGGGGTCACCGGCCCCAGGTGACCGGGTCACGTGGGGACACCGGCCCCAGGTGACCGGGTCACGTGGGGTCACCGGCCCCAGGTCAGCGGGTCACGTGGGGTCACCGGCCCCAGGTGACCGGGTCACGTGGGGTCACCGGCCCCAGGTCAGCGGGTCACGTGGGGTCACCGGCCCCAGGTGACCGGGTCACGTGAGGTCACCGGCCCCAGGTGACCGGGTCACGTGGGGTCACCGGCCCCAGGTGACCGGGTCACGTGGGGTCACCGACACCAGGTGACCGGGTCAAGTGGGGACACCGGCCCCAGGTGACCGGGTCACGTGGGGTCACCGGCCCCAGGTCACCGGGTCACGTGGGGTCACCGGCCCCAGGTGACCCGGTCACGTGGGGTCACCGGCCCCAGGTGACCGGGTCACGTGGGGACACCGGCCCCAGGTGACCGGGTCACGTGGGGTCACCGGCCCCAGGTCAGCGGGTCACGTGGGGACACCGGCTCCAGGTGACCGGGTCACGTGGGGTCACCGGCCCCAGGTGACCGGGTCACGTGGGGACACCGGCCCCAGGTAACCAAGGCATGTCGGGACCCAGCCCGGGTCCCCGGGACGGGTTTTTACCCCAGCCGCAGATCACCGGGTCCTGTCGGGTCCCCGGCCCGGGTCCCCTGGACAGGTCGATAACCCGGCCCCAGGTCACCCGGTCATCTCGCGCACCCGGCCTGGTTCCCAGGTTCCGATGACCACCCCGGCACCAGGACCCCGGGTCACGTGGGGACACCGGCCCCAGGTGACCGGGTCACGTGGGGTCACCGGCCCCAGGTCAGCGGGTCACGTGGGGACCCCGGCCCCAGGTGACCGGGTCACGTGGGGACCCCGGACCCAGGTAACCGGGTCATACCGAGTCCCCGGACCCAGGTCACCGGGTCAGTTCGGGACCCCGGACCCAGGTCGGGTCATGTCACGTCCCATGCCCGGGTCCCCGGGTTGGATTTTTACCCAGGCCCCGGGTCACAGGGTCATGTCGGGTCAACGGCCTGGGTACAAGGGTCTGGTGACCACCCCGACCCCAGGTCCCCGGGTCATGACGGGACACCGGACCAGGTCCCCGAGTCCGGTCGACACCACAGCCCCAGGTCACCGGGTCATGTCGGGACCCAGCCCGGGTCCCCGGGACGGGTTTTTACCCCAGCCGCAGATCACCGGGTCCTGTCGGGTACCCGGGTCGGGTCCCCTGGACAGGTCGGCACCCCGGCCCCGGGTCACGGGGTCATGTCGGGTCGCTGTCCCGGGTACCACTGTCAGGTGACCACCCCGGCCCCGGGAGACGGAGTCATACCGGGTCCCCGGCCCGGGTCCCCGGGTTGCATCGGGACACCAGCGAAGGACCACCGGGTCCTGTCGGGTCCCCGGCCCGGGTCCCCTGGACAGGTCGTTAACCCGGCCCCAGGTCACCGGGTCGTGTCGGGTAACCGGCCTGGTTCCCAGGTTCCGGTGACCACCCCGGCACCAGGACCCCGGGTCCCGTGGGGACCCCGGCCCCAGGTGACCGGGTCACGCGGGGTCACCGGCCCCAGGTCAGCGGGTCACGTGGGGTCACCGGCCCCAGGTCAGCGGGTCACGTGGGGACACCGGCCCCAGGTCACCGCGTCAGGTCGGGACCCCGAACCCAGGTCCACGAGTCCGTCGACACCACAGCCCCGGGTCACCGGGTCGTGTCGGGTAACCGGCCTGGTTCCCAGGTTCCGATGACCACCCCGGCACCAGGACCCCGGGTCACGTGTGGTCACCGGCCCCAGGTGACCCGGTCACGTGGGGTCACCGGCCCCAGGTGACCGGGTCACGTGGGGACACCGGCCCCATGTGACCGGGTCACGTGGGGTCACCGGCACCAGGTGACTGGGTCACGTGGGGTCACCGGCCCCAGGTGACCTGGTCACGTGGGGTCACCGGCCCCAGGTGACCGGGTCACGTGGGGTCACCGGCCCCAGGTGACCGGGTCACGTGAGGTCACCGGCCCCAGGTGACCGGGTCACGTGGGGTCACCGGCCCCAGGTGACCGGGTCACGTGGGGTCACCGGCCCCAGGTGACCTGGTCACGTGGGGTCACCGGCCCCAGGTGACCGGGTCACGTGGGGTCACCGGCCCCAGGTGACCGGGTCACGTGAGGTCACCGGCCCCAGGTGACCGGGTCACGTGGGGTCACCGGCCCCAGGTGACCGGGTCACGTGGGGTCACCGGCCCCAGGTGTTCGGGTTACGTGGGGACACCGGCCCCAGGTAACCGGGTCATACCGAGTCCCCGGACCCAGGTCACCGGGTCAGTTCGGGACCCCGGACCCAGGTCGGGTCATGTCACGTCCCATGCCCGGGTCCCCGGGTTGGATTTTTACCCAGGCCCCGGGTCACAGGGTCATGTCGGGTCAACGGCCTGGGTACAAGGGTCTGGTGACCACCCCGACCCCAGGTCCCCGGGTCATGACGGGACACCGGACCAGGTCCCCGAGTCCGGTCGACACCACAGCCCCAGGTCACCGGGTCATGTCGGGACCCAGCCCGGGTCCCCGGGACGGGTTTTTACCCCAGCCGCAGATCACCGGGTCCTGTCGGGTACCCGGGTCGGGTCCCCTGGACAGGTCGGCACCCCGGCCCCGGGTCACGGGGTCATGTCGGGTCGCTGTCCCGGGTACCAGTGTCAGGTGACCACCCCGGCCCCGGGAGACGGAGTCATACCGGGTCCCCGGCCCAGGTCCCCGGGTTGCATCGGGACAAAAGCACCGGATCACTGGATCACGTGGGGGCCCGGGCCCGGGTCCCCGGGTTGCATCGGGACACCAGCGAAGGACCACCGGGTCCTGTCGGGTCCCCGGCACGGGTCCCCTGGACAGGTCGTTAACCCGGCCCCAGGTCACCCGGTCATCTCGCGCACCCGGCCTGGTTCCCAGGTTCCGATGACCACCACGGCACCAGGACCCCGGGTCACGTGGGGACCCCGGCCCCAGGTGACCGGGTCACGTGGGGTCACCGGCCCCAGGTCAGCGGGTCACGTGGGGACCCCGGCCCCAGGTGACCGGGTCACGTGGGGACCCCAGACCCAGGTAACCGGGTCATACCGAGTCCCCGGACCCAGGTCACCGGGTCAGTTCGGGACCCCGGACCCAGGTCGGGTCATGTCACGTCCCATGCCAGGGTCCCCGGGTTGGATTTTTACCCAGGCCCCGGGTCACAGGGTCATGTCGGGTCAACGGCCTGGGTACAAGGGTCTGGTGACCACCCCGACCCCAGGTCCCCGGGTCATGACGGGACACCGGACCAGGTCCCCGAGTCCGGTCGACACCACAGCCCCAGGTCACCGGGTCATGTCGGGACCCAGCCCGGGTCCCCGGGACGGGTTTTTACCCCAGCCGCAGATCACCGGGTCCTGTCGGGTACCCGGGTCGGGTCCCCTGGACAGGTCGGCACCCCGGCCCCGGGTCACGGGGTCATGTCGGGTCGCTGTCCCGGGTACCAGTGTCAGGTGACCACCCCGGCCCCGGGAGACGGAGTCATACCGGGTCCCCGGCCCAGGTCCCCGGGTTGCATCGGGACAAAAGCACCGGATCACTGGATCACGTGGGGACCCGGGCCCGGGTCCCCGGGTTGCATCGGGACACCAGCGAAGGACCACCGGGTCCTGTCGGGTCCCCGGCCCGGGTCCCCTGGACAGGTCGTTAACCCGGCCCCAGGTCACCGGGTCGTGTCGGGTAACCGGCCTGGTTCCCAGGTTCCGGTGACCACCCCGGCACCAGGACCCCGGGTCCCGTGTGGACCCCGGCCCCAGGTCAGCGGGTCACGTGGGGTCACCGGCCCCAGGTCAGCGGGTCACGTGGGGTCACCGGCCCCAGGTCAGCGGGTCACGTGGGGACACCGGCCCCAGGTCAGCGGGTCACGTGGGGTCACCGGCCCCAGGTGACCCGGTCACGTGGGGTCACCGGCCCCAGGTGACCGGGTCACGTGGGGACACCGGCCCCAGGTGACCGGGTCACGTGGGGTCACCGGCACCAGGTGACTGGGTCACGTGGGGTCACCGGCCCCAGGTGACCGGGTCACGTGGGGTCACCGGCCCCAGGTGACCGGGTCACGTGGGGTCACCGGCCCCAGGTGACCGGGTCACGTGCGGTCACCGGCCCCAGGTGACCGGGTCACGTGGGGTCACCGGCCCCAGGTGACCGGGTCACGTGGGGTCACCGGCCCCAGGTGACCTGGTCACGTGGGGTCACCGGCCCCAGGTGCACCGGGTCACGTGGGGTCACCGGCCCCAGGTGACCGGGTCACGTGAGGTCACCGGCCCCAGGTGACCGGGTCACGTGGGGTCACCGGCCCCAGGTGACCGGGTCACGTGGGGTCACCGGCCCCAGGTGACCGGGTCACGTGGGGTCACCGGCCCCAGGTGTTCGGGTCACGTGGGGTCACCGGCCCCAGGTGACCGGGTCACGTGGGGTCACCAGACCCAGGTCAGCGGGTCACGTGGGGACACCGGCCCCAGGTAACCGGGTCATACCGAGTCCCCGGACCCAGGTCACCGGGTCAGTTCGGGACCCCGGACCCAGGTCGGGTCATGTCACGTCCCATGCCCGGGTCCCCGGGTTGGATTTTTACCCAGGCCCCGGGTCACAGGGTCATGTCGGGTCAACGGCCTGGGTACAAGGGTCTGGTGACCACCCCGACCCCAGGTCCCCGGGTCATGACGGGACACCGGACCAGGTCCCCGAGTCCGGTCGACACCACAGCCCCAGGTCACCGGGTCATGTCGGGACCCAGCCCGGGTCCCCGGGACGGGTTTTTACCCCAGCCGCAGATCACCGGGTCCTGTCGGGTACCCGGGTCGGGTCCCCTGGACAGGTCGGCACCCCGGCCCCGGGTCACGGGGTCATGTCGGGTCGCTGTCCCGGGTACCAGTGTCAGGTGACCACCCCGGCCCCGGGAGACGGAGTCATACCGGGTCCCCGGCCCGGGTCCCCGGGTTGCATCGGGACACCAGCGAAGGACCACCGGGTCCTGTCGGGTCCCCGGCCCGGGTCCCCTGGACAGGTCGTTAACCCGGCCCCAGGTCACCGGGTCATGTCGCGCACCCGGCCTGGTTCCCAGGTTCCGGTGACCACCCCGGCACCAGGACCCCGGGTCCCGTGGGGACCCCGGACCCAGGTCAGCGGGTCACGTGGGGACACCGGCCCCAGGTCACCGCGTCAGGTCGGGACCCCGAACCCAGGTCCACGAGTCCGTCGACACCACAGCCCCGGGTCACCGGGTCGTGTCGGGTAACCGGCCTGGTTCCAAGGTTCCGATGACCACCCCGGCACCAGGACCCCGGGTCACGTGGGGACACCGGCCCCAGGTGACCGGGTCACGTGGGGACACCGGCCCCAGGTCATCGGGTCACGTGGGGTTACCGGCCCCAGGTGACCGGGTCACGTGGGGTCACCGGCCCCAGGTGACCTGGTCACGTGGGGTCACCGGCCCCAGGTGACCGGGTCACGTGGGGTCACCGGCCCCAGGTGACCGGGTCACGTGGGGTCACCGGCCCCAGGTGACCGGGTCACGTGGGGTCACCGGCCCCAGGTGACCGGGTCACGTGGGTACACCGGCACCAGGTGACCGGGTCACGTGGGGTCACCGGCCCCAGGTGACCGGGTCACGTGGGGACACCGGCCCCAGGTGACCGGGTCACGTGGGGTCACCGGCCCCAGGTGACCGGTTCACGTGGGGTCACCGGCCCCAGGTGACCGGGTCACGTGGGGTCACCGGCCCCAGGTCAGCGGGTCACGTGGGGACACCGGCCCCAGGTAACCGGGTCATACCGAGTCCCCGGACTCAGGTCACCGGGTCAGTTCGGGACCCCGGACCCAGGTCGGGTCATGTCACGTCCCATGCCCGGGTCCCCGGGTTGGATTTTTACCCAGGCCCCGGGTCACAGGGTCATGTCGGGTCAACGGCCTGGGTACAAGGGTCTGGTGACCACCCCGACCCCAGGTCCCCGGGTCATGACGGGACACCGGACCAGGTCCCCGAGTCCGGTCGACACCACAGCCCCAGGTCACCGGGTCATGTCGGGACCCAGCCCGGGTCCCCGGGATGGGTTTTTACCCCAGCCGCAGATCACCGGGTCCTGTCGGGTACCCGGGTCGGGTCCCCTGGACAGGTCGGCACCCCGGCCCCGGGTCATGGGGTCATGTCGGGTCGCTGTCCCGGGTACCAGTGTCAGGTGACCACCCCGGCCCCGGGAGACGGAGTCATACCGGGTCCCCGGCCCGGGTCCCCGGGTTGCATCGGGACACCAGCGAAGGACCACCGGGTCCTGTCGGGTCCCCGGCCCGGGTCCCCTGGACAGGTCGTTAACCCGGCCCCAGGTCACCGGGTCATGTCGCGCACACGGCCTGGTTCCCAGGTTCCGGTGACCACCCCGGCACCAGGACCCCGGGTCCCGTGGGGACCCCGGACCCAGGTCAGCGGGTCACGTGGGGACACCGGCCCCAGGTCACCGCGTCAGGTCGGGACCCCGAACCCAGGTCCACGAGTCCGTCGACACCACAGCCCCGGGTCACCGGGTCGTGTCGGGTAACCGGCCTGGTTCCAAGGTTCCGATGACCACCCCGGCACCAGGACCCCGGGTCACGTGGGGACACCGGCCCCAGGTGACCGGGTCACGTGGGGACACCGGCCCCAGGTCAGCGGGTCACGTGGGGTCACCGGCCCCAGGTGACCGGGTCACGTGGGGTCACCGGCCCCAGGTGACCGGGTCACGTGGGGACACCGGCCCCAGGTCATCGGGTCACGTGGGGTCACCGGCCCCAGGTGACCGGGTCACGTGGGGTCACCGGCCCCAGGTGACCGGGTCACGTGGGGTCACCGGCCCCAGGTGACCGGGTCACGTGGGGTCACCGGCCCCAGGTCAGCGGGTCACGTGGGGACACCGGCCCCAGGTCACCGGGTCACGTGGGGTCACCGGCCCCAGGTGACCGGGTCACGTGGGGTCACCGGCCCCAGGTGACCGGGTCACGTGGGGTCACCGGCCCCAGGTGACCGGTTCACGTGGGGTCACCGGCACCAGGTGACCGGGTCACGTGGGGACACCGGCCCCAGGTGACCGGGTCACGTGGGGTCACCGGCCCCAGGTCAGCGGGTCACGTGGGGACACCGGCCCCAGGTAACCAAGGCATGTCGGGACCCAGCCCGGGTCCCCGGGACGGGTTTTTACCCCAGCCGCAGATCACCGGGTCCTGTCGGGTCCCCGGCCCGGGTCCCCTGGACAGGTCGATAACCCGGCCCCAGGTCACCCGGTGATCTCGCGCACCCGGCCTGGTTCCCAGGTTCCGATGACCACCCCGGCACCAGGACCCCGGGTCACTTGGGGTCACCGGCCCCAGGTGACCGGGTCACGTGGGGTCACCGGCCCCAGGTCAGCGGGTCACGTGGGGTCACCGGCCCCAGGTGACCGGGTCACGTGGGGACACCGGCCCCAGGTGACCGGGTCACGTGGGGTCACCGGCCCCAGGTCAGCGGGTCACGTGGGGACACCGGCCCCAGGTGACCGGGTCACGTGGGGTCACCGGCCCCAGGTGACCGGGTCACGTGGGGTCACCGGACCCAGGTCAGCGGGTCACGTGGGGACACCGGCCCCGGGTAACCGGGTCATACCCAGTCCCCGGACCCAGGTCACCAGGTCAGTTCGGGACCCCGGACCCAGGTCGGGTCATGTCACGTCCCATGCCCGGGTCCCCGGGTTGGATTTTTACCCAGGCCCCGGGTCACAGGGTCATGTCGGGTCAACGGCCTGGGTACAAGGGTCTGGTGACCACCCCGACCCCAGGTCCCCGGGTCATGACGGGACACCGGACCAGGTCCCCGAGTCCGGTCGACACCACAGCCCCAGGTCACCGGGTCATGTCGGGACCCAGCCCGGGTCCCCGGGACGGGTTTTTACCCCAGCCGCAGATCACCGGGTCCTGTCGGGTACCCGGGTCGGGTCCCCTGGACAGGTCGGCACCCCGGCCCCGGGTCACGGGGTCATGTCGGGTCGCTGTCCCGGGTACCAGTGTCAGGTGACCACCCCGGCCCCGGGAGACGGAGTCATACCGGGTCCCCGGCCCGGGTCCCCGGGTTGCATCGGGACACCAGCGAAGGACCACCGGGTCCTGTCGGGTCCCCGGCCCGGGTCCCCTGGACAGGTCGTTAACCCGGCCCCAGGTCACCGGGTCATGTCGCGCACCCGGCCTGGTTCCAACGTTCCAGTGACCACCCCGGCACCAGGACCCCGGGTCACGTGGGGACACCGGCCCCAGGTCACCGGGTCACGTGGGGACACCGGCCCCAGGTCATCGGGTCATGTGGGGTCACCGGCCCCAGGTGACCGGGTCACGTGGGGTCACCGGCCCCAGGTGACCGGGTCACGTGGGGTCACCGGCCCCAGGTGACCGGGTCACGTGGGGACACCGGCCCCAGGTGACCGGGTCATGTGGGGTCACCGGCCCCAGCTGACCGGGTCACGTGGGGTCACCGGCCCCAGGTGACCGGGTCACGTGGGGTCACCGGCCCCAGGTGACCGGGTCACGTGGGGTCACCGGCCCCAGGTGACCGGGTCACGTGGGGACACCGGCCCCAGGTGACCGGGTCACGTGGGGTCACCGGCCCCAGGTGACCGGGTCACGTGGGTTCACCGGACCCAGGTCAGCGGGTCACGTGGGGACACCGGCCCCAGGTAACCGGGTCATACCGAGTCCCCGGACCCAGGTCACCGGGTCAGTTCGGGACCCCGGACCCAGGTCGGGTCATGTCACGTCCCATGCCCGGGTCCCCGGGTTGGATTTTTACCCAGACCCCGGGTCACAGGGTCATGTCGGGTCAACGGCCTGGGTACAAGGGTCTGGTGACCACCCCGACCACAGGTCCCCGGGTCATGACGGGACACCGGACCAGGTCCCCGAGTCCGGTCGACACCACAGCCCCAGGTCACCGGGTCATGTCGGGACCCAGCCCGGGTCCCCGGGACGGGTTTTTACTCCAGCCGCAGATCACCGGGTCCTGTCGGGTACCCGGGTTGGGTCCCCTGGACAGGTCGGCACCCCGGCCCCGGGTCACGGGGTCATGTCGGGTCGCTGTCCCGGGTACCAGTGTCAGGTGACCACCCCGGCCCCGGGAGACGGAGTCATACCGGGTCCCCGGCCCGGGTCCCCGGGTTGCATCGGGACACCAGCGAAGGACCACCGGGTCCTGTCGGGTCCCCGGCCCGGGTCCCCTGGACAGGTCGTTAACCCGGCCCCAGGTCACCGGGTCATGTCGCGCACCCGGCCTGGTTCCCAGGTTCCGGTGACCACCCCGGCACCAGGACCCCGGGTCCCGTGGGGACCCCGGACCCAGGTCAGCGGGTCACGTGGGGACACCGGCCCCAGGTCACCGCGTCAGGTCGGGACCCCGAACCCAGGTCCACGAGTCCGTCGACACCACAGCCCCGGGTCACCGGGTCGTGTCGGGTAACCGGCCTGGTTCCAAGGTTCCGATGACCACCCCGGCACCAGGACCCCGGGTCACGTGGGGACACCGGCCCCAGGTGACCGGGTCACGTGGGGACACCGGCCCCAGGTCATCGGGTCATGTGGGGTCACCGGCCCCAGGTGACCGGGTCACGTGGGGTCACCGGCCCCAGGTGACCGGGTCACGTGGGGTCACCGGCCCCAGGTGACCGGGTCACGTGGGGTCACCGGCCCCAGGTCAGCGGGTCACGTGGGGTCACCGGCCCCAGGTGACCGGGTCACGTGGGGTCACCGGCCCCAGGTGACCGGGTCACGTGGGGTCACCGGCCCCAGGTGACCGGGTCACGTGGGGACACCGGCCCCAGGTGACCGGGTCATACCGAGTCCCCGGACCCAGGTCACCGGGTCAGTTCGGGACCCCGGACCCAGGTCGGGTCATGTCACGTCCCATGCCCGGGTCCCCGGGTTGGATTTTTACCCAGGCCCCGGGTCACAGGGTCATGTCGGGTCAACGGCCTGGGTACAAGGGTCTGGTGACCACCCCGACCCCAGGTCCCCGGGTCATGACGGGACACCGGACCAGGTCCCCGAGTCCGGTCGACACCACAGCCCCAGGTCACCGGGTCATGTCGGGACCCAGCCCGGGTCCCCGGGACGGGTTTTTACCCCAGCCGCAGATCACCGGGTCCTGTCGGGTACCCGGGTCGGGTCCCCTGGACAGGTCGGCACCCCGGCCCCGGGTCACGGGGTCATGTCGGGTCGCTGTCCCGGGTACCAGTGTCAGGTGACCACCCCGGCCCCGGGAGACGGAGTCATACCGGGTCCCCGGCCCGGGTCCCCGGGTTGCATCGGGACACCAGCGAAGGACCACCGGGTCCTGTCGGGTCCCCGGCCCGGGTCCCCTGGACAGGTCGTTAACCCGGCCCCAGGTCACCGGGTCATGTCGCGCACCCGGCCTGGTTCCCAGGTTCCGGTGACCACCCCGGCACCAGGACCCCGGGTCGCGTGGGGACCCCGGACCCAGGTCAGCGGGTCACGTGGGGACACCGGCCCCAGGTCACCGCGTCAGGTCGGGACCCCGAACCCAGGTCCACGAGTCCGTCGACACCACAGCCCCGGGTCACCGGGTCGTGTCGGGTAACCGGCCTGGTTCCAAGGTTCCGATGACCACCCCGGCACCAGGACCCCGGATCACGTGGGGACACCGGCCCCAGGTGACCGGGTCACGTGGGGACACCGGCCCCAGGTCATCGGGTCACGTGGGGTCACCGGCCCCAGGTGACCGGGTCACGTGGGGTCACCGGCCCCAGGTGACCGGGTCACGTGGGGAAGACCGGCCCCAGGTGACCGGGTCACGCGGGGTCACCGGCCCCAGGTGACCGGGTCACGTGGGGTCACCGGCCCCAGGTGACCGGGTCACGTGGGGTCACCGGCCCCAGGTGACCGGGTCACGTGGGGACACCGGCCCCAGGTGACCGGGTCATACCGAGTCCCCGGACCCAGGTCACCGGGTCAGTTCGGGACCCCGGACCCAGGTCGGGTCATGTCACGTCCCATGCCCGGGTCCCCGGGTTGGATTTTTACCCAGGCCCCGGGTCACAGGGTCATGTCGGGTCAACGGCCTGGGTACAAGGGTCTGGTGACCACCCCGACCCCAGGTCCCCGGGTCATGACGGGACACCGGACCAGGTCCCCGAGTCCGGTCGACACCACAGCCCCAGGTCACCGGGTCATGTCGGGACCCAGCCCGGGTCCCCGGGACGGGTTTTTACCCCAGCCGCAGATCACCGGGTCCTGTCGGGTACCCGGGTCGGGTCCCCTGGACAGGTCGGCACCCCGGCCCCGGGTCACGGGGTCATGTCGGGTCGCTGTCCCGGGTACCAGTGTCAGGTGACCACCCCGGCCCCGGGAGACGGAGTCATACCGGGTCCCCGGCCCGGGTCCCCGGGTTGCATCGGGACACCAGCGAAGGACCACCGGGTCCTGTCGGGTCCCCGGCCCGGGTCCCCTGGACAGGTCGTTAACCCGGCCCCAGGTCACCGGGTCATGTCGCGCACACGGCCTGGTTCCCAGGTTCCGGTGACCACCCCGGCACCAGGACCCCGGGTCCCGTGGGGACCCCGGACCCAGGTCAGCGGGTCACGTGGGGACACCGGCCCCAGGTCACCGCGTCAGGTCGGGACCCCGAACCCAGGTCCACGAGTCCGTCGACACCACAGCCCCGGGTCACCGGGTCGTGTCGGGTAACCGGCCTGGTTCCAAGGTTCCGATGACCACCCCGGCACCAGGACCCCGGGTCACGTGGGGACACCGGCCCCAGGTGACCGGGTCACGTGGGGACACCGGCCCCAGGTCATCGGGTCACGTGGGGTCACCGGCCCCAGGTGACCGGGTCACGTGGGGTCACCGGCCCCAGGTGACCGGGTCACGTGGGGTCACCGGCCCCAGGTGACCGGGTCACGTGGGGTCACCGGCCCCAGGTGACCGGGTCACGTGGGGACACCGGCCCCAGGTGACCGGGTCACGTGGGGTCACCGGCCCCAGGTGACCGGGTCACGTGGGGTCACCGGACCCAGGTCAGCGGGTCACGTGGGGACACCGGCCCCAGGTAACCGGGTCATACCGAGTCCCCGGACCCAGGTCACCGGGTCAGTTCGGGACCCCGGACCCAGGTCGGGTCATGTCACGTCCCATGCCCGGGTCCCCGGGTTGGATTTTTACCCAGGCCCCGGGTCACAGGGTCATGTCGGGTCAACGGCCTGGGTACAAGGGTCTGGTGACCACCCCGACCCCAGGTCCCCGGGTCATGACGGGACACCGGACCAGGTCCCCGAGTCCGGTCGACACCACAGCCCCAGGTCACCGGGTCATGTCGGGACCCAGCCCGGGTCCCCGGGACGGGTTTTTACCCCAGCCGCAGATCACCGGGTCCTGTCGGGTACCCGGGTCGGGTCCCCTGGACAGGTCGGCACCCCGGCCCCGGGTCACGGGGTCATGTCGGGTCGCTGTCCCGGGTACCAGTGTCAGGTGACCACCCCGGCCCCGGGAGACGGAGTCATACCGGGTCCCCGGCCCGGGTCCCCGGGTTGCATCGGGACACCAGCGAAGGACCACCGGGTCCTGTCGGGTCCCCGGCCCGGGTCCCCTGGACAGGTCGTTAACCCGGCCCCAGGTCACCGGGTCATGTCGCGCACCCGGCCTGGTTCCCAGGTTCCGGTGACCACCCCGGCACCAGGACCCCGGGTCCCGTGGGGACCCCGGACCCAGGTCAGCGGGTCACGTGGGGACACCGGCCCCAGGTCACCGCGTCAGGTCGGGACCCCGAACCCAGGTCCACGAGTCCGTCGACACCACAGCCCCGGGTCACCGGGTCGTGTCGGGTAACCGGCCTGGTTCCAAGGTTCCGATGACCACCCCGGCACCAGGACCCCGGGTCACGTGGGGACACCGGCCCCAGGTGACCGGGTCACGTGGGGACACCGGCCCCAGGTCATCGGGTCACGTGGGGTCACCGGCCCCAGGTCACCGCATCACGTGGGGTCACCGGCCCCAGGTGACCGGGTCACGTGGGGTCACCGGCCCCAGGTCAGCGGGTCACGTGGGGTCACCGGCCCCAGGTGACCGGGTCACGTGGGGACACCGGCCCCAGGTGACCGGGTCACGTGGGGTCACCGGCCCTAGGTCAGCGGGTCACGTGGGGACACCGGCCCCAGGTGACCGGGTCACGTGGGGTCACCGGCCCCAGGTGACCGGGTCACGTGGGGTCACCGGCCCCAGGTCAGCGGGTCACGTGGGTACACCGGCCCCAGGTGACCGGGTCACGTGGGGTCACCGGCCCCAGGTGACCGGGTCACGTGGGGTCACCGGCCCCAGGTCAGCGGGTCACGTGGGGTCACCGGCCCCAGGTGACCGGGTCACGTGGGGTCACCGGACCCAGGTCAGCGGGTCACGTGGGGACACCGGCCCCAGGTAACCGGGTCATACCGAGTCCCCGGACCCAGGTCACCGGGTCAGTTCGGGACCCCGGACCCAGGTCGGGTCATGTCACGTCCCATGCCCGGGTCCCCGGGTTGGATTTTTACCCAGGCCCCGGGTCACAGGGTCATGTCGGGTCAACGGCCTGGGTACAAGGGTCTGGTGACCACCCCGACCCCAGGTCCCCGGGTCATGACGGGACACCGGACCAGGTCCCCGAGTCCGGTCGACACCACAGCCCCAGGTCACCGGGTCATGTCGGGACCCAGCCCGGGTCCCCGGGACGGGTTTTTACCCCAGCCGCAGATCACCGGGTCCTGTCGGGTACCCGGGTCGGGTCCCCTGGACAGGTCGGCACCCCGGCCCCGGGTCACGGGGTCATGTCGGGTCGCTGTCCCGGGTACCAGTGTCAGGTGACCACCCCGGCCCCGGGAGACGGAGTCATACCGGGTCCCCGGCCCGGGTCCCCGGGTTGCATCGGGACACCAGCGAAGGACCACCGGGTCCTGTCGGGTCCCCGGCCCGGGTCCCCTGGACAGGTCGTTAACCCGGCCCCAGGTCACCGGGTCATGTCGCGCACCCGGCCTGGTTCCCAGGTTCCGGTGACCACCCCGGCACCAGGACCCCGGGTCCCGTGGGGACCCCGGACCCAGGTCAGCGGGTCACGTGGGGACACCGGCCCCAGGTCACCGCGTCAGGTCGGGACCCCGAACCCAGGTCCACGAGTCCGTCGACACCACAGCCCCGGGTCACCGGGTCGTGTCGGGTAACCGGCCTGGTTCCAAGGTTCCGATGACCACCCCGGCACCAGGACCCCGGGTCACGTGGGGACACCGGCCCCAGGTGACCGGGTCACGTGGGGACACCGGCCCCAGGTGACCGGGTCACGTGGGGTCACCGGCCCCAGGTGACCGGGTCACGTGGGGTCACCGGCCCCAGGTGACCGGGTCACGTGGGGTCACCGGCCCCAGGTGACCGGGTCACGTGGGGTCACCGGACCCAGGTGACCGGGTCACGTGGGGTCACCGGCCCCAGGTGACCGGGTCACGTGGGGTCACCGGCCCCAGGTGACCGGGTCACGTGGGGTCACCGGCCCCAGGTGACCGGGTCACGTGGGGTCACCGGCCCCAGGTGACCGGGTCACGTGGGGACACCGGCCCCAGGTGACCGGGTCACGTGGGGTCACCGGCCCCAGGTGACCGGGTCACGTGGGGTCACCGGACCCAGGTCAGCGGGTCACGTGGGGACACCGGCCCCAGGTAACCGGGTCATACCGAGTCCCCGGACTCAGGTCACCGGGTCAGTTCGGGACCCCGGACCCAGGTCGGGTCATGTCACGTCCCATGCCCGGGTCCCCGGGTTGGATTTTTACCCAGGCCCCGGGTCACAGGGTCATGTCAGGTCAACGGCCTGGGTACAAGGGTCTGGTGACCACCCCGACCCCAGGTCCCCGGGTCATGACGGGACACCGGACCAGGTCCCCGAGTCCGGTCGACACCACAGCCCCAGGTCACCGGGTCATGTCGGGACCCAGCCCGGGTCCCCGGGACGGGTTTTTACCCCAGCCGCAGATCACCGGGTCCTGTCGGGTACCCGGGTCGGGTCCCCTGGACAGGTCGGCACCCCGGCCCCGGGTCACGGGGTCATGTCGGGTCGCTGTCCCGGGTACCAGTGTCAGGTGACCACCCCGGCCCCGGGAGACGGAGTCATACCGGGTCCCCGGCCCGGGTCCCCGGGTTGCATCGGGACACCAGCGAAGGACCACCGGGTCCTGTCGGGTCCCCGGCCCGGGTCCCCTGGACAGGTCGTTAACCCGGCCCCAGGTCACCGGGTCATGTCGCGCACCCGGCCTGGTTCCCAGGTTCCGTTGACCACCCCGGCACCAGGACCCCGGGTCCCGTGGGGACCCCGGACCCAGGTAAGCGGGTCACGTGGGGACACCGGCCCCAGGTCACCGCGTCAGGTCGGGACCCCGAACCCAGGTCCACGAGTCCGTCGACACCACAGCCCCGGGTCACCGGGTTGTGTCGGGTAACCAGCCTGGTTCCAAGGTTCCGATGACCACCCCGGCACCAGGACCCCGGGTCACGTGGGGACACCGGCCCCAGGTGACCGGGTCACGTGGGGACACCGGCCCCAGGTCATCGGGTCACGTGGGGTCACCGGCCCCAGGTGACCGGGTCACGTGGGGTCACCGGCCCCAGGTGACCGGGTCACGTGGGGTCACCGGCCCCAGGTCAGCGGGTCACGTGGGGTCACCGGCCCCAGGTGACCGGGTCACGTGGGGACACCGGCCCCAGGTGACCGGGTCACGTGGGGTCACCGGCCCTAGGTCAGCGGGTCACGTGGGGACACCGGCCCCAGGTGACCGGGTCACGTGGGGTCACCGGCCCCAAGTGACCGGGTCACGTGGGGTCACCGGCCCCAGGTGACCGGGTCACGTGGGGTCACCGGACCCAGGTGACCGGGTCACGTTTGGTCACCGGCCCCGGGTGACCGGGTCACGTGGGGACACCGGCCCCAGGTGACCGGGTCACGTGGGGTCACCGACCCCAGGTGACCGGGTCACGTGGGGTCACCGGCCCCAGGTGACCTGGTCACGTGGGGTCACCGGCCCCAGGTGACCGGGTCACGTGGGGTCACCGGCCCCAGGTGACCGGGTCACGTGGGGACACCGGCCCCAGGTGACCGGGTCACGTGGGGTCACCGGCCCCAGGTGACCGGGTCACGTGGGGTCACCGGACCCAGGTCAGCGGGTCACGTGGGGACACCGGCCCCAGGTAACCGGGTCATACCTAGTCCCCGGACCCAGGTCACCGGGTCAGTTCGGGACCCCGGACCCAGGTCGGGTCATGTCACGTCCCATGCCCGGGTCCCCGGGTTGGATTTTTACCCAGACCCCGGGTCACAGGGTCATGTCGGGTCAACGGCCTGGGTACAAGGGTCTGGTGACCACCCCGACCCCAGGTCCCCGGGTCATGACGGGACACCGGACCAGGTCCCCGAGTCCGGTCGACACCACAGCCCCAGGTCACCGGGTCATGTCGGGACCCAGCCCGGGTCCCCGGGACGGGTTTTTACTCCAGCCGCAGATCACCGGGTCCTGTCGGGTACCCGGGTCGGGTCCCCTGGACAGGTCGGCACCCCGGCCCCGGGTCACGGGGTCATGTCGGGTCGCTGTCCCGGGTACCAGTGTCAGGTGACCACCCCGGCCCCGGGAGACGGAGTCATACCGGGTCCCCGGCCCGGGTCCCCGGGTTGCATCGGGACACCAGCGAAGGACCACCGGGTCCTGTCGGGTCCCCGGCCCGGGTCCCCTGGACAGGTCGTTAACCCGGCCCCAGGTCACCGGGTCATGTCGCGCACCCGGCCTGGTTCCCAGGTTCCGGTGACCACCCCGGCACCAGGACCCCGGGTCCCGTGGGGACCCCGGACCCAGGTCAGCGGGTCACGTGGGGACACCGGCCCCAGGTCACCGCGTCAGGTCGGGAACCCGAACCCAGGTCCACGAGTCCGTCGACACCACAGCCCCGGGTCACCGGGTCGTGTCGGGTAACCGGCCTGGTTCCAAGGTTCAGATGACCACCCCGGCACCAGGACCCCGGGTCACGTGGGGACACCGGCCCCAGGTGACCGGGTCACGTGGGGACACCGGCCCCAGGTCATCGGGTCACGTGGGGTCACCGGCCCCAGGTGACCGGGTCACGTGGGGTCACCGGCCCCAGGTGACCGGGTCACGTGGGGTCACCGGCCCCAGGTGACCGGGTCACGTGGGGTCACCGGCCCCAGGTGACCGGGTCACGTGGGGTCACCGGCCCCAGGTGACCGGGTCACGTGGGGACACCGGCCCCAGGTGACCGGGTCACGTGGGGTCACCGGCCCCAGGTGACCGGGTCACGTGGGGTCACCGGACCCAGGTCAGCGGGTCACGTGGGGACACCGGCCCCAGGTAACCGGGTCATACCGAGTCCCCGGACCCAGGTCACCGGGTCAGTTCGGGACCCCGGACCCAGGTCGGGTCATGTCACGTCCCATGCCCGGGTCCCCGGGTTGGATTTTTACCCAGGCCCCGGGTCACAGGGTCATGTCGGGTCAACGGCCTGGGTACAAGGGTCTGGTGACCACCCCGACCCCAGGTCCCCGGGTCATGACGGGACACCGGACCAGGTCCCCGAGTCCGGTCGACGCCACAGCCCCAGGTCACCGGGTCATGTCGGGACCCAGCCCGGGTCCCCGGGACGGGTTTTTACCCCAGCCGCAGATCACCGGGTCCTGTCGGGTACCCGGGTCGGGTCCCCTGGACAGGTCGGCACCCCGGCCCCGGGTCACGGGGTCATGTCGGGTCGCTGTCCCGGGTACCAGTGTCAGGTGACCACCCCGGCCCCGGGAGACGGAGTCATACCGGGTCCCCGGCCCGGGTCCCCGGGTTGCATCGGGACACCAGCGAAGGACCACCGGGTCCTGTCGGGTCCCCGGCCCGGGTCCCCTGGACAGGTCGTTAACCCGGCCCCAGGTCACCGGGTCATGTCGCGCACCCGGCCTGGTTCCCAGGTTCCGGTGACCACCCCGGCACCAGGACCCCGGGTCCCGTGGGGACCCCGGACCCAGGTCAGCGGGTCACGTGGGGACACCGGCCCCAGGTCACCGCGTCAGGTCGGGACCCCGAACCCAGGTCCACGAGTCCGTCGACACCACAGCCCCGGGTCACCGGGTCGTGTCGGGTAACCGGCCTGGTTCCAAGGTTCCGATGACCACCCCGGCACCAGGACCCCGGGTCACGTGGGGACACCGGCCCCAGGTGACCGGGTCACGTGGGGACACCGGCCCCAGGTCAGAGGGTCACGTGGGGTCACCGGCCCCAGGTGACCGGGTCACGTGGGGTCACCGGCCCCAGGTGACCGGGTCACGTGGGGTCACCGGCCCCAGGTGACCGGGTCACGTGGGGTCACCGGCCCCAGGTGACCGGGTCACGTGGGGTCACCGGACCCAGGTGACCGGGTCACGTGGGTACACCGGCCCCAGGTGACCGGGTCACGTGGGGTCACCGGCCCCAGGTGACCGGGTCACGTGGGGTCACCGGCCCCAGGTCAGCGGGTCACGTGGGGTCACCGGCCCCAGGTCACCGGGTCACGTGGGGTGACCGGCCCCAGGTGACCGGGTCACGTGGGGTCACCGGCCCCAGGTGACCGGGTCACGTGGGGTCACCGGCCCCAGGTCAGCGGGTCACGTGGGGACACCGGCCCCAGGTAACCGGGTCATACCGAGTCCCCGGACTCAGGTCACCGGGTCAGTTCGGGACCCCGGACCCAGGTCGGGTCATGTCACGTCCCATGCCCGGGTCCCCGGGTTGGATTTTTACCCAGGCCCCGGGTCACAGGGTCATGTCGGGTCAACGGCCTGGGTACAAGGGTCTGGTGACCACCCCGACCCCAGGTCCCCGGGTCATGACGGGACACCGGACCAGGTCCCCGAGTCCGGTCGACACCACAGCCCCAGGTCACCGGGTCATGTCGGGACCCAGCCCGGGTCCCCGGGACGGGTTTTTACCCCAGCCGCAGATCACCGGGTCCTGTCGGGTACCCGGGTCGGGTCCCCTGGACAGGTCGGCACCCCGGCCCCGGGTCACGGGGTCATGTCGGGTCGCTGTCCCGGGTACCAGTGTCAGGTGACCACCCCGGCCCCGGGAGACGGAGTCATACCGGGTCCCCGGCCCGGGTCCCCGGGTTGCATCGGGACACCAGCGAAGGACCACCGGGTCCTGTCGGGTCCCCGGCCCGGGTCCCCTGGACAGGTCGTTAACCCGGCCCCAGGTCACCGGGTCATGTCGCGCACCCGGCCTGGTTCCCAGGTTCCGTTGACCACCCCGGCACCAGGACCCCGGGTCCCGTGGGGACCCCGGACCCAGGTAAGCGGGTCACGTGGGGACACCGGCCCCAGGTCACCGCGTCAGGTCGGGACCCCGAACCCAGGTCCACGAGTCCGTCGACACCACAGCCCCGGGTCACCGGGTTGTGTCGGGTAACCAGCCTGGTTCCAAGGTTCCGATGACCACCCCGGCACCAGGACCCCGGGTCACGTGGGGACACCGGCCCCAGGTGACCGGGTCACGTGGGGACACCGGCCCCAGGTCATCGGGTCACGTGGGGTCACCGGCCCCAGGTGACCGGGTCACGTGGGGTCACCGGCCCCAGGTCAGCGGGTCACGTGGGGTCACCGGCCCAAGGTGACCGGGTCACGTGGGGACACCGGCCCCAGGTGACCGGGTCACGTGGGGTCACCGGCCCTAGGTCAGCGGGTCACGTGGGGACACCGGCCCCAGGTGACCGGGTCACGTGGGGTCACCGGCCCCAAGTGACCGGGTCACGTGGGGTCACCGGCCCCAGGTGACCGGGTCACGTGGGGTCACCGGCCCCAGGTGACCGGGTCACGTGGGGTCACCGGCCCCAGGTGACCGGGTCACGTGGGGTCACCGGACCCAGGTCAGCGGGTCACGTGGGGACACCGGCCCCAGGTAACCGGGTCATACCGAGTCCCCGGACCCAGGTCACCGGGTCAGTTCGGGACCCCGGACCCAGGTCGGGTCATGTCACGTCCCATGCCCGGGTCCCCGGGTTGGATTTTTACCCAGGCCCCGGGTTACAGGGTCATGTCGGGTCAACGGCCTGGGTACAAGGGTCTGGTGACCACCCCGACCCCAGGTCCCCGGGTCATGACGGGACACCGGACCAGGTCCCCGAGTCCGGTCGACACCACAGCCCCAGGTCACCGGGTCATGTCGGGACCCAGCCCGGGTCCCCGGGACGGGTTTTTACCCCAGCCGCAGATCACCGGGTCCTGTCGGGTACCCGGGTCGGGTCCCCTGGACAGGTCGGCACCCCGGCCCCGGGTCACGGGGTCATGTCGGGTCGCTGTCCCGGGTACCAGTGTCAGGTGACCACCCCGGCCCCGGGAGACGGAGTCATACCGGGTCCCCGGCCCGGGTCCCCGGGTTGCATCGGGACACCAGCGAAGGACCACCGGGTCCTGTCGGGTCCCCGGCCCGGGTCCCCTGGACAGGTCGTTAACCCGGCCCCAGGTCACCGGGTCATGTCGCGCACCCGGCCTGGTTCCCAGGTTCCGGTGACCACCCCGGCACCAGGACCCCGGGTCCCGTGGGGACCCCGGACCCAGGTCAGCGGGTCACGTGGGGACACCGGCCCCAGGTCACCGCGTCAGGTCGGGACCCCGAACCCAGGTCCACGAGTCCGTCGACACCACAGCCCCGGGTCACCGGGTCGTGTCGGGTAACCGGCCTGGTTCCAAGGTTCCGATGACCACCCCGGCACCAGGACCCCGGGTCACGTGGGGACACCGGCCCCAGGTGACCGGGTCACGTGGGGACACCGGCACCAGGTCATCGGGTCACGTGGGGTCACCGGCCCCAGGTGACCGGGTCACGTGGGGTCACCGGCCCCAGGTGACCGGGTCACGTGGGGTCACCGGCCCCAGGTGACCTGGTCACGTGGGGTCACCGGCCCCAGGTGACCGGGTCACGTGGGGTCACCGGCCCCAGGTGACCGGGTCACGTGGGGTCACCGGCCCCAGGTGACCGGGTCACGTGGGGTCACCGGCCCCAGGTGACCGGGTCACGTGGGGTCACCGGACCCAGGTCAGAGGGTCACGTGGGTACACCGGCACCAGGTGACCGGGTCACGTGGGGTCACCGGCCCCAGGTGACCGGGTCACGTGGGGACACCGGCCCCAGGTCATCGGGTCACGTGGGGTCACCGGCCCCAGGTGACCGGGTCACGTGGGGTCACCGGCCCCAGGTGACCGGGTCACGTGGGGTCACCGGCCCCAGGTGACCGGGTCACGTGAGGTCACCGGCCCCAGGTCAGCGGGTCACGTGGGGTCACCGGCCCCAGGTGACCGGGTCACGTGGGGACACCGGCCCCAGGTGACCGGGTCACGTGGGGTCACCGGCCCTAGGTCAGCGGGTCAAGTGGGGACACCGGCCCCAGGTGACCGGGTCACGTGGGGTCACCGGCCCCAGGTGACCGGGTCACGTGGGGTCACCGGCCCCAGGTGACCGGGTCACGTGGGGTCACCGGACCCAGGTGACCGGGTCACGTGGGTACACCGGCACCAGGTGACCGGGTCACGTGGGGTCACCGGCCCCAGGTGACCGGGTCACGTGGGGTCACCGGCCCCAGGTCAGCGGGTCACGTGGGGTCACCGGCCCCAGGTCACCGGGTCACGTGGGGTGACCGGCCCCAGGTGACCGGGTCACGTGGGGTCACCGGCCCCAGGTGACCGGGTCACGTGGGGTCACCGGCCCCAGGTCAGCGGGTCACGTGGGGACACCGGCCCCAAGTAACCGGGTCATACCGAGTCCCCGGACTCAGGTCACCGGGTCAGTTCGGGACCCCGGACCCAGGTCGGGTCATGTCACGTCCCATGCCCGGGTCCCCGGGTTGGATTTTTACCCAGGCCCCGGGTCACAGGGTCATGTCGGGTCAACGGCCTGGGTACAAGGGTCTGGTGACCACCCCGACCCCAGGTCCCCGGGTCATGACGGGACACCGGACCAGGTCCCCGAGTCCGGTCGACACCACAGCCCCAGGTCACCGGGTCATGTCGGGACCCAGCCCGGGTCCCCGGGACGGGTTTTTACCCCAGCCGCAGATCACCGGGTCCTGTCGGGTACCCGGGTCGGGTCCCCTGGACAGGTCGGCACCCCGGCCCCGGGTCACGGGGTCATGTCGGGTCGCTGTCCCGGGTACCAGTGTCAGGTGACCACCCCGGCCCCGGGAGACGGAGTCATACCGGGTCCCCGGCCCGGGTCCCCGGGTTGCATCGGGACACCAGCGAAGGACCACCGGGTCCTGTCGGGTCCCCGGCCCGGGTCCCCTGGACAGGTCGTTAACCCGGCCCCAGGTCACCGGGTCATGTCGCGCACCCGGCCTGGTTCCCAGGTTCCGGTGACCACCCCGGCACCAGGACCCCGGGTCCCGTGGGGACCCCGGACCCAGGTAAGCGGGTCACGTGGGGACACCGGCCCCAGGTCACCGCGTCAGGTCGGGACCCCGAACCCAGGTCCACGAGTCCGTCGACACCACAGCCCCGGGTCACCGGGTTGTGTCGGGTAACCAGCCTGGTTCCAAGGTTCCGATGACCACCCCGGCACCAGGACCCCGGGTCACGTGGGGACACCGGCCCCAGGTGACCGGGTCACGTGGGGACACCGGCCCCAGGTGACCTGGTCACGTGGGGTCACCGGCCCCAGGTGACCGGGTCACGTGGGGTCACCGGCCCCAGGTGACCGGGTCACGTGGGGTCACCGGCCCCAGGTGACCGGGTCACGTGGGGTCACCGGCCCCAGGTGACCGGGTCACGTGGGGTCACCGGACCCAGGTCAGAGGGTCACGTGGGTACACCGGCACCAGGTGACCGGGTCACGTGGGGTCACCGGCCCCAGGTGACCGGGTCACGTGGGGACACCGGCCCCAGGTCATCGGGTCACGTGGGGTCACCGGCCCCAGGTGACCGGGTCACGTGGGGTCACCGGCCCCAGGTGACCGGGTCACGTGGGGTCACCGGCCCCAGGTGACCGGGTCACGTGGGGTCACCGGCCCCAGGTGACCGGGTCACGTGAGGTCACCGGCCCCAGGTCAGCGGGTCACGTGGGGTCACCGGCCCCAGGTGACCGGGTCACGTGGGGACACCGGCCCCAGGTGACCGGGTCACGTGGGGTCACCGGCCCTAGGTCAGCGGGTCAAGTGGGGACACCGGCCCCAGGTGACCGGGTCACGTGGGGTCACCGGCCCCAGGTGACCGGGTCACGTGGGGTCACCGGCCCCAGGTGACCGGGTCACGTGGGGTCACCGGACCCAGGTGACCGGGTCACGTGGGTACACCGGCACCAGGTGACCGGGTCACGTGGGGTCACCGGCCCCAGGTGACCGGGTCACGTGGGGTCACCGGCCCCAGGTCAGCGGGTCACGTGGGGTCACCGGCCCCAGGTCACCGGGTCACGTGGGGTGACCGGCCCCAGGTGACCGGGTCACGTGGGGTCACCGGCCCCAGGTGACCGGGTCACGTGGGGTCACCGGCCCCAGGTCAGCGGGTCACGTGGGGACACCGGCCCCAAGTAACCGGGTCATACCGAGTCCCCGGACTCAGGTCACCGGGTCAGTTCGGGACCCCGGACCCAGGTCGGGTCATGTCACGTCCCATGCCCGGGTCCCCGGGTTGGATTTTTACCCAGGCCCCGGGTCACAGGGTCATGTCGGGTCAACGGCCTGGGTACAAGGGTCTGGTGACCACCCCGACCCCAGGTCCCCGGGTCATGACGGGACACCGGACCAGGTCCCCGAGTCCGGTCGACACCACAGCCCCAGGTCACCGGGTCATGTCGGGACCCAGCCCGGGTCCCCGGGACGGGTTTTTACCCCAGCCGCAGATCACCGGGTCCTGTCGGGTACCCGGGTCGGGTCCCCTGGACAGGTCGGCACCCCGGCCCCGGGTCACGGGGTCATGTCGGGTCCCTGTCCCGGGTACCAGTGTCAGGTGACCACCCCGGCCCCGGGAGACGGAGTCATACCGGGTCCCCGGCCCGGGTCCCCGGGTTGCATCGGGACACCAGCGAAGGACCACCGGGTCCTGTCGGGTCCCCGGCCCGGGTCCCCTGGACAGGTCGTTAACCCGGCCCCAGGTCACCGGGTCATGTCGCGCACCCGGCCTGGTTCCCAGGTTCCGGTGACCACCCCGGCACCAGGACCCCGGGTCCCGTGGGGACCCCGGACCCAGGTCAGCGGGTCACGTGGGGACACCGGCCCCAGGTCACCGCGTCAGGTCGGGACCCCGAACCCAGGTCCACGAGTCCGTCGACACCACAGCCCCGGGTCACCGGGTTGTGTCGGGTAACCAGCCTGGTTCCAAGGTTCCGATGACCACCCCGGCACCAGGACCCCGGGTCACGTGGGGACACCGGCCCCAGGTGACCGGGTCACGTGGGGACACCGGCCCCAGGTCATCGGGTCACGTGGGGTCACCGGCCCCAGGTGACCGGGTCACGTGGGGTCACCGGCCCCAGGTGACCGGGTCACGTGGGGTCACCGGCCCCAGGTCAGCGGGTCACGTGGGGTCACCGGCCCCAGGTGACCGGGTCACGTGGGGACACCGGCCCCAGGTGACCGGGTCACGTGGGGTCACCGGCCCTAGGTCAGCGGGTCACGTGGGGACACCGGCCCCAGGTGACCGGGTCACGTGGGGTCACCGGCCCCAAGTGACCGGGTCACGTGGGGTCACCGGCCCCAGGTGACCGGGTCACGTGGGGTCACCGGACCCAGGTGACCGGGTCACGTGGGGTCACCGGCCCCAGGTGACCGGGTCACGTGGGGTCACCGGACCCAGGTCAGCGGGTCACGTGGGGACACCGGCCCCAGGTAACCGGGTCATACCGAGTCCCCGGACCCAGGTCACCGGGTCAGTTCGGGACCCCGGACCCAGGTCGGGTCATGTCACGTCCCATGCCCGGGTCCCCGGGTTGGATTTTTACCCAGGCCCCGGGTTACAGGGTCATGTCGGGTCAACGGCCTGGGTACAAGGGTCTGGTGACCACCCCGACCCCAGGTCCCCGGGTCATGACGGGACACCGGACCAGGTCCCCGAGTCCGGTCGACACCACAGCCCCAGGTCACCGGGTCATGTCGGGACCCAGCCCGGGTCCCCGGGACGGGTTTTTACCCCAGCCGCAGATCACCGGGTCCTGTCGGGTACCCGGGTCGGGTCCCCTGGACAGGTCGGCACCCCGGCCCCGGGTCACGGGGTCATGTCGGGTCGCTGTCCCGGGTACCAGTGTCAGGTGACCACCCCGGCCCCGGGAGACGGAGTCATACCGGGTCCCCGGCCCGGGTCCCCGGGTTGCATCGGGACACCAGCGAAGGACCACCGGGTCCTGTCGGGTCCCCGGCCCGGGTCCCCTGGACAGGTCGTTAACCCGGCCCCAGGTCACCGGGTCATGTCGCGCACCCGGCCTGGTTCCCAGGTTCCGGTGACCACCCCGGCACCAGGACCCCGGGTCCCGTGGGGACCCCGGACCCAGGTCAGCGGGTCACGTGGGGACACCGGCCCCAGGTCACCGCGTCAGGTCGGGACCCCGAACCCAGGTCCACGAGTCCGTCGACACCACAGCCCCGGGTCACCGGGTCGTGTCGGGTAACCGGCCTGGTTCCAAGGTTCCGATGACCACCCCGGCACCAGGACCCCGGGTCACGTGGGGACACCGGCCCCAGGTGACCGGGTCACGTGGGGACACCGGCCCCAGGTCATCGGGTCACGTGGGGTCACCGGCCCCAGGTGACCGGGTCACGTGGGGTCACCGGCCCCAGGTGACCTGGTCACGTGGGGTCACCGGCCCCAGGTGACCGGGTCACGTGGGGTCACCGGCCCCAGGTGACCGGGTCACGTGGGGTCACCGGCCCCAGGTGACCGGGTCACGTGGGGTCACCGGACCCAGGTCAGAGGGTCACGTGGGTACACCGGCACCAGGTGACCGGGTCACGTGGGGTCACCGGCCCCAGGTGACCGGGTCACGTGGGGACACCGGCCCCAGGTCATCGGGTCACGTGGGGTCACCGGCCCCAGGTGACCGGGTCACGTGGGGTCACCGGCCCCAGGTGACCGGGTCACGTGGGGTCACCGGCCCCAGGTGACCGGGTCACGTGGGGTCACCGGCCCCAGGTCAGCGGGTCACGTGGGGTCACCGGCCCCAGGTGACCGGGTCACGTGGGGACACCGGCCCCAGGTGACCGGGTCACGTGGGGTCACCGGCCCTAGGTCAGCGGGTCACGTGGGGACACCGGCCCCAGGTGACCGGGTCACGTGGGGTCACCGGCCCCAGGTGACCGGGTCACGTGGGGTCACCGGCCCCAGGTGACCGGGTCACGTGGGGTCACCGGACCCAGGTGACCGGGTCACGTGGGTACACCGGCCCCAGGTGACCGGGTCACATGGGGTCACCGGCCCCAGGTGACCGGGTCACGTGGGGTCACCGGCCCCAGGTGACCGGGTCACGTGGGGTCACCGGCCCCAGGTGACCGGGTCACGTGGGGTCACCGGCCCCAGGTCAGCGGGTCACGTGGGGTCACCGGCCCCAGGTGACCGGGTCACTTGGGGTCACCGGACCCAGGTCAGCGGGTCACGTGGGGACACCGGCCCCAGGTAACCGGGTCATACCGAGTCCCCGGACCCAGGTCACCGGGTCAGTTCGGGACCCCGGACCCAGGTCGGGTCATGTCACGTCCCATGCCCGGGTCCCCGGGTTGGATTTTTACCCAGGCCCCGGGTCACAGGGTCATGTCGGGTCAACGGCCTGGGTACAAGGGTCTGGTGACCACCCCGACCCCAGGTCCCCGGGTCATGACGGGACACCGGACCAGGTCCCCGAGTCCGGTCGAAACCACAGCCCCAGGTCACCGGGTCATGTCGGGACCCAGCCCGGGTCCCCGGGACGGGTTTTTACCCCAGCCGCAGATCACCGGGTCCTGTCGGGTACCCGGGTCGGGTCCCCTGGACAGGTCGGCACCCCGGCCCCGGGTCACGGGGTCATGTCGGGTCGCTGTCCCGGGTACCAGTGTCAGGTGACCACCCCGGCCCCGGGAGACGGAGTCATACCGGGTCCCCGGCCCGGGTCCCCGGGTTGCATCGGGACACCAGCGAAGGACCACCGGGTCCTGTCGGGTCCCCGGCCCGGGTCCCCTGGACAGGTCGTTAACCCGGCCCCAGGTCACCGGGTCATGTCGCGCACCCGGCCTGGTTCCCAGGTTCCGGTGACCACCCCGGCACCAGGACCCCGGGTCCCGTGGGGACCCCGGACCCAGGTCAGCGGGTCACGTGGGGACACCGGCCCCAGGTCACCGCGTCAGGTCGGGACCCCGAACCCAGGTCCACGAGTCCGTCGACACCACAGCCCCGGGTCACCGGGTCGTGTCGGGTAACCGGCCTGGTTCCAAGGTTCCGATGACCACCCCGGCACCAGGACCCCGGGTCACGTGGGGACACCGGCCCCAGGTGACCGGGTCACGTGGGGACACCGGCCCCAGGTCATCGGGTCACGTGGGGTCACCGGCCCCAGGTGACCGGGTCACGTGGGGTCACCGGCCCCAGGTGACCGGGTCACGTGGGGTCACCGGCCCCAGGTGACCGGGTCACGTGGGGTCACCGGCCCCAGGTGACCGGGTCACGTGGGGTCACCGGCCCCAGGTGACCGGGTCACGTGGGGTCACCGGACCCAGGTGACCGGGTCACGTGGGTACACCGGCACCAGGTGACCGGGTCACGTGGGGTCACCGGCCCCAGGTGACCGGGTCACGTGGGGTCACCGGCCCCAGGTCAGCGGGTCACGTGGGGTCACCGGCCCCAGGTGACCGGGTCACGTGGGGTGACCGGCCCCAGGTGACCGGGTCACGTGGGGTCACCGGCCCCAGGTGACCGGGTCACGTGGGGTCACCGGCCCCAGGTCAGCGGGTCACGTGGGGACACCGGCCCCAGGTAACCGGGTCATACCGAGTCCCCGGACTCAGGTCACCGGGTCAGTTCGGGACCCCGGACCCAGGTCGGGTCATGTCACGTCCCATGCCCGGGTCCCCGGGTTGGATTTTTACCCAGGCCCCGGGTCACAGGGTCATGTCGGGTCAACGGCCTGGGTACAAGGGTCTGGTGACCACCCCGACCCCAGGTCCCCGGGTCATGACGGGACACCGGACCAGGTCCCCGAGTCCGGTCGACACCACAGCCCCAGGTCACCGGGTCATGTCGGGACCCAGCCCGGGTCCCCGGGACGGGTTTTTACCCCAGCCGCAGATCACCGGGTCCTGTCGGGTACCCGGGTCGGGTCCCCTGGACAGGTCGGCACCCCGGCCCCGGGTCACGGGGTCATGTCGGGTCGCTGTCCCGGGTACCAGTGTCAGGTGACCACCCCGGCCCCGGGAGACGGAGTCATACCGGGTCCCCGGCCCGGGTCCCCGGGTTGCATCGGGACACCAGCGAAGGACCACCGGGTCCTGTCGGGTCCCCGGCCCGGGTCCCCTGGACAGGTCGTTAACCCGGCCCCAGGTCACCGGGTCATGTCGCGCACCCGGCCTGGTTCCCAGGTTCCGGTGACCACCCCGGCACCAGGACCCCGGGTCCCGTGGGGACCCCGGACCCAGGTCAGCGGGTCACGTGGGGACACCGGCCCCAGGTCACCGCGTCAGGTCGGGACCCCGAACACAGGTCCACGAGTCCGTCGACACCACAGCCCCGGGTCACCGGGTTGTGTCGGGTAACCAGCCTGGTTCCAAGGTTCCGATGACCACCCCGGCACCAGGACCCCGGGTCACGTGGGGACACCGGCCCCAGGTGACCGGGTCACGTGGGGACACCGGCCCCAGGTCATCGGGTCACGTGGGGTCACCGGCCCCAGGTGACCGGGTCACGTGGGGTCACCGGCCCCAGGTGACCGGGTCACGTGGGGTCACCGGCCCCAGGTCAGCGGGTCACGTGGGGTCACCGGCCCCAGGTGACCGGGTCACGTGGGGACACCGGCCCCAGGTGACCGGGTCACGTGGGGTCACCGGCCCTAGGTCAGCGGGTCACGTGGGGACACCGGCCCCAGGTGACCGGGTCACGTGGAGTCACCGGCCCCAAGTGACCGGGTCACGTGGGGTCACCGGCCCCAGGTGACCGGGTCACGTGGGGTCACCGGACCCAGGTGACCGGGTCACGTGGGGTCACCGGCCCCAGGTCACCGGGTCACGTGGGGTCACCGGACCCAGGTCAGCGGGTCACGTGGGGACACCGGCCCCAGGTAACCGGGTCATACCGAGTCCCCGGACCCAGGTCACCGGGTCAGTTCGGGACCCCGGACCCAGGTCGGGTCATGTCACGTCCCATGCCCGGGTCCCCGGGTTGGATTTTTACCCAGGCCCCGGGTTACAGGGTCATGTCGGGTCAACGGCCTGGGTAAAAGGGTCTGGTGACCACCCCGACCCCAGGTCCCCGGGTCATGACGGGACACCGGACCAGGTCCCCGAGTCCGGTCGACACCACAGCCCCAGGTCACCGGGTCATGTCGGGACCCAGCCCGGGTCCCCGGGACGGGTTTTTACCCCAGCCGCAGATCACCGGGTCCTGTCGGGTACCCGGGTCGGGTCCCCTGGACAGGTCGGCACCCCGGCCCCGGGTCACGGGGTCATGTCGGGTCGCTGTCCCGGGTACCAGTGTCAGGTGACCACCCCGGCCCCGGGAGACGGAGTCATACCGGGTCCCCGGCCCGGGTCCCCGGGTTGCATCGGGACACCAGCGAAGGACCACCGGGTCCTGTCGGGTCCCCGGCCCGGGTCCCCTGGACAGGTCGTTAACCCGGCCCCAGGTCACCGGGTCATGTCGCGCACCCGGCCTGGTTCCCAGGTTCCGGTGACCACCCCGGCACCAGGACCCCGGGTCCCGTGGGGACCCCGGACCCAGGTCAGCGGGTCACGTGGGGACACCGGCCCCAGGTCACCGCGTCAGGTCGGGACCCCGAACCCAGGTCCACGAGTCCATCGACACCACAGCCCCGGATCACCGGGTCGTGTCGGGTAACCGGCCTGGTTCCAAGGTTCCGATGACCACCCCGGCACCAGGACCCCGGGTCACGTGGGGACACCGGCCCCAGGTGACCGGGTCACGTGGGGACACCGGCCCCAGGTCATCGGGTCACGTGGGGTCACCGGCCCCAGGTGACCGGGTCACGTGGGGTCACCGGCCCCAGGTGACCGGGTCACGTGGGGTCACCGGCCCCAGGTGACCTGGTCACGTGGGGTCACCGGCCCCAGGTGACCGGGTCACGTGGGGTCACCGGCCCCAGGCGACCGGGTCACGTGGGGTCACCGGCCCCAGGTGACCGGGTCACGTGGGGTCACCGGCCCCAGGTGACCGGGTCACGTGGGGTCACCGGACCCAGGTCAGAGGGTCACGTGGGTACACCGGCACCAGGTGACCGGGTCACGTGGGGTCACCGGCCCCAGGTGACCGGGTCACGTGGGGTCACCGGCCCCAGGTCACCGGGTCACGTGGGGTCACCGGCCCCAGGTGACCGGGTCACGTGGGGTCACCGGACCCAGGTCAGCGGGTCACGTGGGGACACCGGCCCCAGGTAACCGGGTCATACCGAGTCCCCGGACCCAGGTCACCGGGTCAGTTCGGGACCCCGGACCCAGGTCGGGTCATGTCACGTCCCATGCCCGGGTCCCCGGGTTGGATTTTTACCCAGGCCCCGGGTCACAGGATCATGTCGGGTCAACGGCCTGGGTACAAGGGTCTGGTGACCACCCCGACCCCAGGTCCCCGGGTCATGACGGGACACCGGACCAGGTCCCCGAGTCCGGTCGACACCACAGCCCCAGGTCACCGGGTCATGTCGGGACCCAGCCCGGGTCCCCGGGACGGGTTTTTACTCCAGCCGCAGATCACCGGGTCCTGTCGGGTACCCGGGTCGGGTCCCCTGGACAGGTCGGCACCCCGGCCCCGGGTCACGGGGTCATGTCGGGTCGCTGTCCCGGGTACCAGTGTCAGGTGACCACCCCGGCCCCGGGAGACGGAGTCATACCGGGTCCCCGGCCCGGGTCCCCGGGTTGCATCGGGACACCAGCGAAGGACCACCGGGTCCTGTCGGGTCCCCGGCCCGGGTCCCCTGGACAGGTCGTTAACCCGGCCCCAGGTCACCGGGTCATGTCGCGCATCCGGCCTGGTTCCCAGGTTCCGGTGACCACCCCGGCCCCAGGACCCCGGGTCACGTGGGGACCCCGGACCCAGGTCAGCGGGTCACGTGGGGACACCGGCCCCAGGTCACCGCGTCAGGTCGGGACCCCGAACCCAGGTCCACGAGTCCGTCGACACCACAGCCCTGGGTCACCGGGTCGTGTCGGGTAACCGGCCTGGTTCCAAGGTTCCGATGACCACCCCGGCACCAGGACCCGGGGTCACGTGGGGACACCGGCCCCAGGTGACCAGGTCACGTGGGGACACCGGCCCCAGGTCATCGGGTCACGTGGGGTCACCGGCCCCAGGTGACCGGGTCACGTGGGGTCACCGGCCCCAGGTGACCGGGTCACGTGGGGACACCGGCCCCAGGTCATCGGGTCACGTGGGGTCACCGGCCCCAGGTGACCGGGTCACGTGGGGTCACCGGCCCCAGGTGACCGGTTCAAGTGGGGTCACCGGCACCAGGTGACCGGGTCACGTGGGGACACCGGCCCCAGGTGACCGGGTCACGTGGGGTCACCGGCCCCAGGTCAGCGGGTCACGTGGGGACACCGGCCCCAGGTAACCAAGGCATGTCGGGACCCAGCCCGGGTCCCCGGGACGGGTTTTTACCCCAGCCGCAGATCACCGGGCCCTGTCGGGTCCCCGGCCCGGGTCCCCTGGACAGGTCGATAACCCGGCCCCAGGTCACCCGGTCATCTCGCGCACCCGGCCTGGTTCCCAGGTTCCGATGACCACCCCGGCACCAGGACCCCGGGTCACTTGGGGACACCGGCCCCAGGTGACCGGGTCACGTGGGGTCACCGTCCCCAGGTCAGCGGGTCACGTGGGGACCCCGGCCCCAGGTGACCGGGTCACGTGGGGACCCCGGACCCAGGTAACCGGGTCAAACCGAGTCCCCGGACCCAGGTCACCGGGTCAGTTCGGGACCCCGGACCCAGGTCGGGTCATGTCACGTCCCATGCCCGGGTCCCCGGGTTGGATTTTTACCCAGGCCCCGGGTCACAGGGTCATGTCGGGTCAACGGCCTGGGTACAAGGGTCTGGTGACCACCCCGACCCCAGGTCCCCGGGTCATGACGGGACACCGGACCAGGTCCCCGAGTCCGGTTGACACCACAGCCCCAGGTCACCGGGTCGTGTCGGGTACCCGGGTCGGGTCCCCTGGACAGGTCGGCACCCCGGCCCCGGGTCACGGGGTCATGTCGGGTCGCTGTCCCGGGTACCAGTGTCAGGTGACCACCCCGGCCCCGGGAGACGGAGTCATACCGGGTCCCCGGCCCAGGTCCCCGGGTTGCATCGGGACACCAGCGAAGGACCACCGGGTCCTGTCGGGTCCCCGGCCCGGGTCCCCTGGACAGGTCGTTAACCCGGCCCCAGGTCACCGGGTCATGTCGCGCACCCGGCCTGGTTCCCAGGTTCCGGTGACCACCCCGGCACCAGGACCCCGGGTCCCGTGGGGACCCCGGACCCAGGTCAGCGGGTCACGTGGGGACACCGGCCCCAGGTCACCGCGTCAGGTCGGGACCCCGAACCCAGGTCCACGAGTCCGTCGACACCACAGCCCCGGGTCACCGGGTCGTGTCGGGTAACCGGCCTGGTTCCAAGGTTCCGATGACCACCCCGGCACCAGGACCCCGGGTCACGTGGGGACACCGGCCCCAGGTGACCGGGTCAGGTGGGGACACCGGCCCCAGGTCAGCGGGTCACGTGGGGTCACCGGCCCCAGGTGACCGGGTCACGTGGGGTCACCGGCCCCAGGTGACCGGGTCACGTGGGGTCACCGGCCCCAGGTGACCGGGTCACGTGGGGTCACCGGCCCCAGGTGACCGGGTCACGTGGGGACACCGGCCCCAGGTGACCGGGTCACGTGGGGTCACCGGCCCCAGGTGACCGGGTCACGTGGGGTCACCGGCCCCAGGTGTCCGGGTCACGTGGGGTCACCGGCCCCAGGTGACCGGGTCACGTGGGGTCACCGGCCCCAGGTGACCGGGTCACGTGGGGTCACCGGCCCCAGGTGACCGGGTCACGTGGGGACACCGGCCCCAGGTGACCGGGTCACGTGGGGTCACCGGCCCCAGGTGACCTGGTCACGTGGGGTCACCGGCCCCAGGTGACCGGGTCACGTGGGGTCACCGGCCCCAGGTGACCAGGTCACGTGGGGACACCGGCCCCAGGTGACCGGGTCACGTGGGGTCACCGGCCCCAGGTGACCGGGTCACGTGGGGTCACCGGACCCAGGTCAGCGGGTCACGTGGGGACACCGGCCCCAGGTAACCGGGTCATACCGAGTCCCCGGACCCAGGTCACCGGGTCAGTTCGGGACCCCGGACCCAGGTCGGGTCATGTCACGTCCCATGCCCGGGTCCCCGGGTTGGATTTTTACCCAGGCCCCGGGTCACAGGATCATGTCGGGTCAACGGCCTGGGTACAAGGGTCTGGTGACCACCCCGACCCCAGGTCCCCGGGTCATGACGGGACACCGGACCAGGTCCCCGAGTCCGGTCGACACCACAGCCCCAGGTCACCGGGTCATGTCGGGACCCAGCCCGGGTCCCCGGGACGGGTTTTTACCCCAGCCGCAGATCACCGGGTCCTGTCGGGTACCCGGGTCGGGTCCCCTGGACAGGTCGGCACCCCGGCCCCGGGTCACGGGGTCATGTCGGGTCGCTGTCCCGGGTACCAGTGTCAGGTGACCACCCCGGCCCCGGGAGACGGAGTCATACCGGGTCCCCGGCCCGGGTCCCCGGGTTGCATCGGGACACCAGCGAAGGACCACCGGGTCCTGTCGGGTCCCCGGCCCGGGTCCCCTGGACAGGTCGTTAACCCGGCCCCAGGTCACCGGGTCATGTCGCGCACCCGGCCTGGTTCCCAGGTTCCGGTGACCACCCCGGCACCAGGACCCCGGGTCCCGTGGGGACCCCGGACCCAGGTCAGCGGGTCACGTGGGGACACCGGCCCCAGGTCACCGCGTCAGGTCGGGACCCCGAACCCAGGTCCACGAGTCCGTCGACACCACAGCCCCGGGTCACCGGGTCGTGTCGGGTAACCGGCCTGGTTCCAAGGTTCCGATGACCACCCCGGCACCAGGACCCCGGGTCACGTGGGGACACCGGCCCCAGGTGACCGGGTCACGTGGGGACACCGGCCCCAGGTCATCGGGTCACGTGGGGTCACCGGCCCCAGGTGACCGGGTCACGTGGGGTCACCGGCCCCAGGTGACCGGGTCACGTGGGGTCACCGGCCCCAGGTGACCGGGTCACGTGGGGTCACCGGCCCCAGGTCAGCGGGTCACGTGGGGACACCGGCCCCAGGTCACCGGGTCACGTGGGGTCACCGGCCCCAGGTGACCGGGTCACGTGGGGTCACCGGCCCCAGGTCAGCGGGTCACGTGGGGTCACCGGCCCCAGGTGACCGGGTCACGTGGGGACACCGGCCCCAGGTGACCGGGTCACGTGGGGTCACCGGCCCCAGGTGACCGGGTCACGTGGGGACACCGGCCCCAGGTCACCGGGTCACGTGGGGTCACCGGCCCCAGGTGACCGGGTCACGTGGGGTCACCGGCCCCAGGTGACCGGGTCACGTTGGGTCACCGGCCCCAGGTGACCGGGTCACGTGGGGACACCGGCCCCAGGTGACCGGGTCACGTGGGGTCACAGGCCCCAGGTGACCGGGTCACGTGGGGTCACCGGCCCCAGGTGACCGGGTCACGTGGGGACACCGGCCCCAGGTGACCGGGTCACGTGGGGTCACCGGCCCCAGGTCAGCGGGTCACGTGGGGACACCGGTCCCAGGTAACCGGGTCATACCGAGTCCCCGGACCCAGGTCACCAGGTCAGTTCGGGACCCCGGACCCAGGTCGGGTCATGTCACGTCCCATGCCCGGGTCCCCGGGTTGGATTTTTACCCAGGCCCCGGGTCACAGGGTCATGTCGGGTCAACGGCCTGGGTACAAGGGTCTGGTGACCACCCCGACCCCAGGTCCCCGGGTCATGACGGGACACCGGACCAGGTCCCCGAGTCCGGTCGACACCACAGCCCCAGGTCACCGGGTCATGTCGGGACCCAGCCCGGGTCCCCGGGACGGGTTTTTACCCCAGCCGCAGATCACCGGGTCCTGTCGGGTACCCGGGTCGGGTCCCCTGGACAGGTCGGCACCCCACAGCCCCGGGTCACGGGGTCATGTCGGGTCGCTGTCCCGGGTACCAGTGTCAGGTGACCACCCCGGCCCCGGGAGACGGAGTCATACCGGGTCCCCGGCCCGGGTCCCCGGGTTGCATCGGGACAAAAGCACCGGATCACTGGATCACGTGGGGGCCCGGGCCCGGGTCCCCGGGTTGCATCGGGACACCAGCGAAGGACCACCGGGTCCTGTCGGGTCCCCGGCCCGGGTCCCCTGGACAGGTCGTTAACCCGGCCCCAGGTCACCGGGTCATGTCGCGCACCCGGCCTGGTTCCCACGTTCCGATGACCACCCCGGCACCAGGACCCCGGGTCCCGTGGGGACCCCGGCCCCAGGTCAGCGGGTCACGTGGGGACACCGGCCCCAGGTCACTGCGTCAGGTCGGGACCCCGAACCCAGGTCCACGAGTCCGTCGACACCACAGCCCCGGGTCACCGGGTCGTGTCGGGTAACCGGCCTGGTTCCCAGGTTCCGATGACCACCCCGGCACCAGGACTCTGGGTCACGTGGGGACACCGGCCCCAGGTCACCGGGTCACGTGGGGTCACCGGACCCAGGTGACCCGGTCAAGTGGGGACACCGGCCCCAGGTGACCGTGTCACGTGGGGTCACCGGCACCAGGTGACCGGGTCACGTGGGGTCACCGGCCCCAGGTGACCTGGTCACGTGGGGTCACCGGCCCCAGGTGACCGGGTCACGTGGGGTCACCGGCCCCAGGTGACCGGGTCACGTGAGGTCACCGGCCCCAGGTGACCGGGTCACGTGGGGTCACCGGCCCCAGGTGACCGGGTCACGTGGGGTCACCGGCCCCAGGTGACCGGGTCACGTGGGGTCACTGGCACCAGGTGACCGGGTCACGTGGGGACACCGGCCCCAGGTCAGCGGGTCACGTGGGGACACCGGCCCCAGGTGACCGGGTCACGTGGGGTCACCGGCCCCAGGTCAGCGGGTCACGTGGGGTCACCGGCCCCAGGTGACCGGGTCACGTGGGGTCACCGGCCCCAGGTGACCGGGTCACGTGGGGTCACCGGCCCCAGGTGACCTGGTCACGTGGTGTCACCGGCCCCAGGTGACCGGGTCACGTGGAGTCACCGGCCCCAGGTGACCGGGTCACATGGGGACACCGGCCTCAGGTCAGCGGGTCACGTGGGGACACCTGCCCCAGGTCAGCGGGTCACGTGGGGACCCCGGACCCAGGTTAGCGGGTCACGTGGGGACACCGGCCCCAGGTAACCGGGTCATACCGAGTCCCCGGACCCAGGTCACCGGGTCAGTTCGGGACCCCGGACCCAGGTCGGGTCATGTCACGTCCCATGCCCGGGTCCCCGGGTTGGATTTTTACCCAGGCCCCGGGTCACAGGGTCATGTCGGGTCAACGGCCTGGGTACAAGGGTCTGGTGACCACCCCGACCCCAGGTCCCCGGGTCATGACGGGACACCGGACCAGGTCCCCGAGTCCGGTCGACACCACAGCCCCAGGTCACCGGGTCATGTCGGGACCCAGCCCGGGTCCCCGGGACGGGTTTTTACCCCAGCCGCAGATCACCGGGTCCTGTCGGGTACCCGGGTCGGGTCCCCTGGACAGGTCGGCACCCTGGCCCCGGGTCACGGGGTCATGTCGGGTCGCTGTCCCGGGTACCAGTGTCAGGTGACCACCCCGGCCCCGGGAGACGGAGTCATACCGGGTCCCCGGCCCGGGTCCCCGGGTTGCATCGGGACAAAAGCACCAGATCACTGGATCACGTGGGGGCCCGGGCCCGGGTCCCCGGGTTGCATCGGGACACCAGCGAAGGACCACCGGGTCCTGTCGGGTCCCCGGCCCGGGTCCCCTGGACAGGTCATTAATCCGGCCCCAGGTCACCGGGTCATGTCGCGCACCCGGCCTGGTTCCCACGTTCCGGTGACCACCCCGGCACCAGGACCCCGGGTCCCGTGGGGACCCCGGCCCCAGGTGACCGGGTCACGCGGGGACACCGGCCCCAGGTGACCGGGTCACGTGGGGTCACCGGCCCCAGGTGACCGGGTCACGTGGGGTCACCGGCCCCAGGTCAGCGGGTCACGTGGGGTCACCGGCCCCAGGTTACCGGGTCACGTGGGGTCACCGGCCCCAGGTGTCCGGGTCACGTGGGGTCACCGGCCCCAGGTGACCGGGTCACGTGGGGTCACCGGCCCCAGGTGACCGGGTCACGTGGGGTCACCGGCCCCAGGTGACCGGGTCACGTGGGGACACCGGCCCCAGGTGACCGGGTCACGTGGGGTCACCGGCCCCAGGTGACCTGGTCACGTGGGGTCACCGGCCCCAGGTGACCGGGTCACGTGGGGTCACCGGCCCCAGGTGACCGGGTCACGTGGGGTCACCGGCCCCAGGTGACCCGGTCACGTGGGGTCACCGGCCCCAGGTGACCGGGTCACGTGGGGTCACCGGCCCCAGGTGACCGGGTCACGTGGGGACACCGGCCTCAGGTCAGCGGGTCACGTGGGGACACCTGCCCCAGGTCAGCGGGTCATATTGGGACCCCGGACCCAGGTCAGCGGGTCACGTGGGGACACCGGCCCCAGGTAACCGGGTCATACCGAGTCCCCGGACCCAGGTCACCGGGTCAGTTCGGGACCCCGGACCCAGGTCGGGTCATGTCACGTCCCATGCCCGGGTCCCCGGGTTGGATTTTTACCCAGGCCCCGGGTCACAGGGTCATGTCGGGTCAACGGCCTGGGTACAAGGGTCTGGTGACCACCCCGACCCCAGGTCCCCGGGTCATGACGGGACAGCGGACCAGGTCCCCGAGTCCGGTCGACACCACAGCCCCAGGTCACGGGGTCATGTCGGGACCCAGCCTGGGTCCCCGGGACGGGTTTTTACCCCAGCCGCAGATCACCGGGTCCTGTCGGGTACCCGGGTCGGGTCCCCTGGACAGGTCGGCACCCCGGCCCCGGGTCACGGGGTCATGTCGGGTCGCTGTCCCGGGTACCAGTGTCAGGTGACCACCCCGGCCCAGGGAGACGGAGTCATACCGGGTCCCCGGCCCGGGTCCCCGGGTTGCATCGGGACAAAAGCACCGGATCACTGGATCACGTGGGGGCCCGGGCCCGGGTCCCCGGGTTGCATCGGGACACCAGCGAAGGACCACCGGGTCCTGTCGGGTCCCCGGCACGGGTCCCCTGGACAGGTCGTTAACCCGGCCCCAGGTCACCGGGTCATCTCGCGCACCCGGCCTGGTTCCCACGTTCCGGTGACCACCCCGGCACCAGGACCCCGGGTCCCGTGGGAACCCCGGCCCCAGGTGACCAGGTCACGCGGGGTCACCGGCCCCAGGTCAGCGGGTCACGTGGGGTCACCGGCCCCAGGTCAGCGGGTCACGTGGGGACACCGGACCCAGGTCAGCGGGTCACGTGGGGACACCGGCCCCAGGTCACCGCGTCAGGTCGGGACCCCGAACCCAGGTCCACGAGTCCGTCGACACCACAGCCCCGGGTCACCGGGTCGTGTCGGGTAACCGGCCTGGTTCCCAGGTTCCGATGACCACCCCGGCACCAGGACTCTGGGTCACGTGGGGACACCGGCCCCAGGTCACCGGGTCACGTGGGGTCACCGGACCCAGGTGACCCGGTCACGTGGGGACACCGGCCCCAGGTGACCGGGTCACGTGGGGTCACCGGCCCCAGGTGACCGGGTCACGTGGGGACACCGGCCCCAGGTGACCGGGTCACGTGGGGTCACCGGCCCCAGGTCAGCGGGTCACGTGGGGTCACCGGCCCCAGGTGACCGGGTCACGTGGGGTCACCGGCCCCAGGTGACCGGGTCACGTGGGGTCACCGGCCCCAGGTCAGCGGGTCACGTGGGGTCACCGGCCCCAGGTGACCGGGTCACGTGAGGTCACCGGCCCCAGGTGACCGGGTCACGTGGGGTCACCGGCCCCAGGTGACCGGGTCACGTGGGGTCACCGGCACCAGGTGACCGGGTCACGTGGGGACACCGGCCCCAGGTGACCGGGTCACGTGGGGTCACCGGCCCCAGGTCACCGGGTCACGTGGGGTCACCGGCCCCAGGTGACCCGGTCACGTGGGGTCACCGGCCCCAGGTGACCGGGTCACGTGGGGTCACCGGCCCCAGGTGACCGGGTCACGTGGGGTCACCGGCCCCAGGTCAGCGGGTCACGTGGGGACACCGGCCATAGGTGACCGGGTCACGTGGGGTCACCGGCCCCAGGTGACCGGGTCACGTGGGGACACCGGCTCCAGGTGACCGGGTCACGTGGGGTCACCGGCCCCAGGTGACCGGGTCACGTGGGGACACCGGCCCCAGGTAACCAAGGCATGTCGGGACCCAGCCCGGGTCCCCGGGACGGGTTTTTACCCCAGCCGCAGATCACCGGGTCCTGTCGGGTCCCCGGCCCGGGTCCCCTGGACAGGTCGATAACCCGGCCCCAGGTCACCCGGTCATCTCGCGCACCCGGCCTGGTTCCCAGGTTCCGATGACGACCCCGGCACCAGGACCCCGGGTCACGTGGGGACACCGGCCCCAGGTGACCGGGTCACGTGGGGTCACCGGCCCCAGGTCAGCGGGTCACGTGGGGACCCCGGCCCCAGGTGACCGGGTCACGTGGGGACCCCGGACCCAGGTAACCGGGTCATACCGAGTCCCCGGACCCAGGTCACCGGGTCAGTTCGGGACCCCGGACCCAGGTCGGGTCATGTCACGTCCCATGCCCGGGTCCCCGGGTTGGATTTTTACCCAGGCCCCGGGTCACAGGGTCATGTCGGGTCAACGGCCTGGGTACAAGGGTCTGGTGACCACCCCGACCCCAGGTCCCCGGGTCATGACGGGACACCGGACCAGGTCCCCGATTCCGGTCGACACCACAGCCCCAGGTCACCGGGTCATGTCGGGACCCAGCCCGGGTCCCCGGGACGGGTTTTTACCCCAGCCGCAGATCACCGGGTCCTGTCGGGTACCCGGGTCGGGTCCCCTGGACAGGTCGGCACCCCGGCCCCGGGTCACGGGGTCATGTCGGGTCGCTGTCCCGGGTACCAGTGTCAGGTGACCACCCCGGCCCCGGGAGACGGAGTCATACCGGGTCCCCGGCCCAGGTCCCCGGGTTGCATCGGGACAAAAGCACCGGATCACTGGATCACGTGGGGGCCCGGGCCCGGGTCCCCGGGTTGCATCGGGACACAAGCGAAGGACCACCGGGTCCTGTCGGGTCCCCGGCCCGGGTCCCCTGGACAGGTCGTTAACCCGGCCCCAGATCACCGGGTCGTGTCGGGTAACCGGCCTGGTTCCCAGGTTCCGGTGACCACCCCGGCACCAGGACCCCGGGTCCCGTGGGGACCCCGGCCCCAGGTGACCGGGTCACGCGGGGTCACCGGCCCCAGGTCAGCGGGTCACGTGGGGTCACCGGCCCCAGGTCAGCGGGTCACGTGGGGACACCGGCCCCAGGTCACCGCATCAGGTCGGGACCCCGAACCCAGGTCCACGAGTCCGTCGACACCACAGCCCCGGGTCACCGGGTCGTGTCGGGTAACCGGCCTGGTTCCCAGGTTCCGATGACCACCCCGGCACCAGGACCCCGGGTCACGTGGGGTCACCGGCCCCAGGTGACCCGGTCACGTGGGGTCACCGGCCCCAGGTGACCGGGTCACGTGGGGACACCGGCCCCAGGTGACCGGGTCACGTGGGGTCACCGGCACCAGGTGACTGGGTCACGTGGGGTCACCGGCCCCAGGTGACCTGGTCACGTGGGGTCACCGGCCCCAGGTGACCGGGTCACGTGGGGTCACCGGCCCCAGGTGACCGGGTCACGTGAGGTCACCGGCCCCAGGTGACCGGGTCACGTGGGGTCACCGGCCCCAGGTGACCGGGTCACGTGGGGTCACCGGCCCCAGGTGACCTGGTCACGTGGGGTCACCGGCCCCAGGTGACCGGGTCACGTGGGGTCACCGGCCCCAGGTGACCGGGTCACGTGAGGTCACCGGCCCCAGGTGACCGGGTCACGTGGGGTCACCGGCCCCAGGTGACCGGGTCACGTGGGGTCACCGGCCCCAGGTGTTCGGGTTACGTGGGGTCACCGGCCCCAGGTGACCGGGTCACGTGGGGTCACCAGACCCAGGTCAGCGGGTCACGTGGGGACACCGGCCCCAGGTAACCGGGTCATACCGAGTCCCCGGACCCAGGTCACCGGGTCAGTTCGGGACCCCGGACCCAGGTCGGGTCATGTCACGTCCCATGCCCGGGTCCCCGGGTTGGATTTTTACCCAGGCCCCGGGTCACAGGGTCATGTCGGGTCAACGGCCTGGGTACAAGGGTCTGGTGACCACCCCGACCCCAGGTCCCCGGGTCATGACGGGACACCGGACCAGGTCCCCGAGTCCGGTCGACACCACAGCCCCAGGTCACCGGGTCATGTCGGGACCCAGCCCGGGTCCCCGGGACGGGTTTTTACCCCAGCCGCAGATCACCGGGTCCTGTCGGGTACCCGGGTCGGGTCCCCTGGACAGGTCGGCACCCCGGCCCCGGGTCACGGGGTCATGTCGGGTCGCTGTCCCGGGTACCAGTGTCAGGTGACCACCCCGGCCCCGGGAGACGGAGTCATACCGGGTCCCCGGCCCGGGTCCCCGGGTTGCATCGGGACACCAGCGAAGGACCACCGGGTCCTGTCGGGTCCCCGGCCCGGGTCCCCTGGACAGGTCGTTAACCCGGCCCCAGGTCACCGGGTCGTGTCGGGTAACCGGCCTGGTTCCCAGGTTCTGGTGACCACCCCGACACCAGGACCCCGGGTCCCGTGGGGACCCCGGCCCCAGGTGACCGGGTCACGTGGGGTCACCGGCCCCAGGTCAGCGGGTCACGTGGGGTCACCGGCCCCAGGTGACCGGGTCACGTGGGGTCACCGGCCCCAGGTGACCCGGTCACGTGGGGTCACCGGCCCCAGGTGACCGGGTCACGTGGGGACACCGGCCCCAGGTGACCGGGTCACGTGGGGTCACCGGCACCAGGTGACCGGGTCACGTGGGGTCACCGGCCCCAGGTGACCTGGTCACGTGGGGTCACCGGCCCCAGGTGACCGGGTCACGTGGGGTCACCGGCCCCAGGTGACCGGGTCACGTGAGGTCACCGGCCCCAGGTGAACGGGTCACGTGGGGTCACCGGCCCCAGGTGACCGGGTCACGTGGGGTCACCGGCCCCAGGTGACCTGGTCACGTGGGGTCACCGGCCCCAGGTGACCGGGTCACGTGGGGTCACCGGCCCCAGGTGACCGGGTCACGTGAGGTCACCGGCCCCAGGTGACCGGGTCACGTGGGGTCACCGGCCCCAGGTGACCGGGTCACGTGGGGTCACCGGCCCCAGGTGACCGGGTCACGTGGGGTCACCGGCCCCAGGTGTTCGGGTCACGTGGGGTCACCGGCCCCAGGTGACCGGGTCACGTGGGGTCACCAGACCCAGGTCAGCGGGTCACGTGGGGACACCGGCCCCAGGTAACCGGGTCATACCGAGTCCCCGGACCCAGGTCACCGGGTCAGTTCGGGACCCCGGACCCAGGTCGGGTCATGTCACGTCCCATGCCCGGGTCCCCGGGTTGGATTTTTACCCAGGCCCCGGGTCACAGGGTCATGTCGGGTCAACGGCCTGGGTACAAGGGTCTGGTGACCACCCCGACCCCAGGTCCCCGGGTCATGACGGGACACCGGACCAGGTCCCCGAGTCCGGTCGACACCACAGCCCCAGGTCACCGGGTCATGTCGGGACCCAGCCCGGGTCCCCGGGACGGGTTTTTACCCCAGCCGCAGATCACCGGGTCCTGTCGGGTACCCGGGTCGGGTCCCCTGGACAGGTCGGCACCCCGGCCCCGGGTCACGGGGTCATGTCGGGTCGCTGTCCCGGGTACCAGTGTCAGGTGACCACCCCGGCCCCGGGAGACGGAGTCATACCGGGTCCCCGGCCCGGGTCCCCGGGTTGCATCGGGACACCAGCGAAGGACCACCGGGTCCTGTCGGGTCCCCGGCCCGGGTCCCCTGGACAGGTCGTTAACCCGGCCCCAGGTCACCGGGTCATGTCGCGCACCCGGCCTGGTTCCCAGGTTCCGGTGACCACCCCGGCACCAGGACCCCGGGTCCCGTGGGGACCCCGGACCCAGGTCAGCGGGTCACGTGGGGACACCGGCCCCAGGTCACCGCGTCAGGTCGGGACCCCGAACCCAGGTCCACGAGTCCGTCGACACCACAGCCCCGGGTCACCGGGTCGTGTCGGGTAACCGGCCTGGTTCCAAGGTTCCGATGACCACCCCGGCACCAGGACCCCGGGTCACGTGGGGACACCAGCCCCAGGTGACCGGGTCACGTGGGGACACCGGCCCCAGGTCATCGGGTCACGTGGGGTTACCGGCCCCAGGTGACCGGGTCACGTGGGGTCACCGGCCCCAGGTGACCTGGTCACGTGGGGTCACCGGCCCCAGGTGACCGGGTCACGTGGGGTCACCGGCCCCAGGTGACCGGGTCACGTGGGGTCACCGGCCCCAGGTGACCGGGTCACGTGGGGTCACCGGCCCCAGGTGACCGGGTCACGTGGGGTCACCGGCCCCAGGTGACCGGGTCACGTGGGGTCACCGGCCCCAGGTGACCGGGTCACGTGGGGTCACCGGACCCAGGTGACCGGGTCACGTGGGTACACCGGCACCAGGTGACCGGGTCACGTGGGGTCACCGGCCCCAGGTGACCGGGTCACGTGGGGTCACCGGCCCCAGGTGTTCGGGTCACGTGGGGTCACCGGCCCCAGGTGACCTGGTCACGTGGGGTCACCGGCCCCAGGTCAGCGGGTCACGTGGGGTCACCGGCCCCAGGTCAGCGGGTCACGTGGGGACACCGGCCCCAGGTAACCGGGTCATACCGAGTCCCCGGACTCAGGTCACCGGGTCAGTTCGGGACCCCGGACCCAGGTCGGGTCATGTCACGTCCCATGCCCGGGTCCCCGGGTTGGATTTTTACCCAGGCCCCGGGTCACAGGGTCATGTCGGGTCAACGGCCTGGGTACAAGGGTCTGGTGACCACCCCGACCCCAGGTCCCCGGGTCATGACGGGACACCGGACCAGGTCCCCGAGTCCGGTCGACACCACAGCCCCAGGTCACCGGGTCATGTCGGGACCCAGCCCGGGTCCCCGGGACGGGTTTTTACCCCAGCCGCAGATCACCGGGTCCTGTCGGGTACCCGGGTCGGGTCCCCTGGACAGGTCGGCACCCCGGCCCCGGGTCACGGGGTCATGTCGGGTCGCTGTCCCGGGTACCAGTGTCAGGTGACCACCCCGGCCCCGGGAGACGGAGTCATACCGGGTCCCCGGCCCGGGTCCCCGGGTTGCATCGGGACACCAGCGAAGGACCACCGGGTCCTGTCGGGTCCCCGGCCCGGGTCCCCTGGACAGGTCGTTAACCCGGCCCCAGGTCACCGGGTCATGTCGCGCACACGGCCTGGTTCCCAGGTTCCGGTGACCACCCCGGCACCAGGACCCCGGGTCACGTCGGGACCCCGGACCCAGGTCAGCGGGTCACGTGGGGACACCGGCCCCAGGTCACCGCGTCAGGTCGGGACCCCGAACCCAGGTCCACGAGTCCGTCGACACCACAGCCCCGGGTCACCGGGTCGTGTCGGGTAACCGGCCTGGTTCCAAGGTTCCGATGACCACCCCGGCACCAGGACCCCGGGTCACGTGGGGACACCGGCCCCAGGTGACTGGGTCACGTGGGGACACCGGCCCCAGGTCATCGGGTCACGTGGGGTCACCAGCCCCAGGTGACCGGGTCACGTGGGGTCACCGGCCCCAGGTGACCGGGTCACGTGGGGACACCGGCCCCAGGTCATCGGGTCACGTGGGGTCACCGGCCCCAGGTGACCGGGTCACGTGGGGTCACCGGCCCCAGGTGACCGGGTCACGTGGGGTCACCGGCCCCAGGTCATCGGGTCACGTGGGGTCACCGGCCCCAGGTGACCGGGTCACGTGGGGTCACCGGCCCCAGGTCAGCGGGTCACGTGGGGTCACCGGCCCCAGGTCACCGGGTCACGTGGGGTCACCGGCCCCAGGTGACCGGGTCACGTGGGGTCACCGGCCCCAGGTGACCGGTTCACGTGGGGTCACCGGCACCAGGTGACCGGGTCACGTGGGGACACCGGCCCCAGGTGACCGGGTCACGTGGGGTCACCGACCCCAGGTCAGCGGGTCACGTGGGGACACCGGCCCCAGGTAACCAAGGCATGTCGGGACCCAGCCCGGGTCCCCGGGACGGGTTTTTACCCCAGCCGCAGATCACCGGGTCCTGTCGGGTCCCCGGCCCGGGTCCCCTGGACAGGTCGATAACCCGGCCCCAGGTCACCCGGTGATCTCGCGCACCCGGCCTGGTTCCCAGGTTCCGATGACCACCCCGGCACCAGGACCCCGGGTCACTTGGGGTCACCGGCCCCAGGTGACCGGGTCACGTGGGGTCACCGGCCCCAGGTCAGCGGGTCACGTGGGGTCACCGGCCCCAGGTGACCGGGTCACGTGGGGACAACGGCCCCAGGTGACCGGGTCACGTGGGGTCACCGGCCCCAGGTCAGCGGGTCACGTGGGGACACCGGCCCCAGGTCACCGGGTCACGTGGGGACACCGGCCCCAGGTGACCGGGTCACGTGGGGTCTCCGGCCCCAGGTGACCGGGTCACGTGGGGTCACCGGACCCAGGTCAGCGGGTCACGTGGGGACACCGGCCCCAGGTAACCGGGTCATACCCAGTCCCCGGACCCAGGTCACCAGGTCAGTTCGGGACCCCGGACCCAGGTCGGGTCATGTCACGTCCCATGCCCGGGTCCCCGGGTTGGATTTTTACCCAGGCCCCGGGTCACAGGGTCATGTCGGGTCAACGGCCTGGGTACAAGGGTCTGGTGACCACCCCGACCCCAGGTCCCCGGGTCATGACGGGACACCGGACCAGGTCCCCGAGTCCGGTCGACACCACAGCCCCAGGTCACCGGGTCATGTCGGGACCCAGCCCGGGTCCCCGGGACGCGTTTTTACCCCAGCCGCAGATCACCGGGTCCTGTCGGGTACCCGGGTCGGGTCCCCTGGACAGGTCGGCACCCCGGCCCCGGGTCACGGGGTCATGTCGGGTCGCTGTCCCGGGTACCAGTGTCAGGTGACCACCCCGGCCCCGGGAGACGGAGTCATACCGGGTCCCCGGCCCGGGTCCCCGGGTTGCATCGGGACACCAGCGAAGGACCACCGGGTCCTGTCGGGTCCCCGGCCCGGGTCCCCTGGACAGGTCGTTAACCCGGCCCCAGGTCACCGGGTCATGTCGCGCACCCGGCCTGGTTCCCACGTTCCAGTGACCACCCCGGCACCAGGACCCCGGGTCACGTGGGGACACCGGCCCCAGGTCACCGGGTCACGTGGGGACACCGGCCCCAGGTCATCGGGTCACGTGGGGTCACCGGCCCCAGGTGACCGGGTCACGTGGGGTCACCGGCCCCAGGTGACCGGGTCACGTGGGGTCACCGGCCCCAGGTGACCGGGTCACATGGGGTCACCGGCCCCAGGTGACCGGGTCACGTGGGGACACCGGCCCCAGGTGACCGGGTCACGTGGGGTCACCGGCCCCAGGTGACCGGGTCACGTGGGGTCACCGGCCCCAGGTGACCTGGTCACGTGGGGTCACCGGCCCCAGGTGACCGGGTCACGTGGGGTCACCGGCCCCAGGTGACCGGGTCACGTGGGGACACCGGCCCCAGGTGACCGGGTCACGTGGGGTCACCGGCCCCAGGTGACCGGGTCACGTGGGGTCACCGGACCCAGGTCAGCGGGTCACGTGGGGACACCGGCCCCAGGTAACCGGGTCATACCGAGTCCCCGGACCCAGGTCACCGGGTCAGTTCGGGACCCCGGACCCAGGTCGGGTCATGTCACGTCCCATGCCCGGGTCCCCGGGTTGGATTTTTACCCAGACCCCGGGTCACAGGGTCATGTCGGGTCAACGGCCTGGGTACAAGGGTCTGGTGACCACCCCGACCACAGGTCCCCGGGTCATGACGGGACACCGGACCAGGTCCCCGAGTCCGGTCGACACCACAGCCCCAGGTCACCGGGTCATGTCGGGACCCAGCCCGGGTCCCCGGGACGGGTTTTTACTCCAGCCGCAGATCACCGGGTCCTGTCGGGTACCCGGGTCGGGTCCCCTGGACAGGTCGGCACCCCGGCCCCGGGTCACGGGGTCATGTCGGGTCGCTGTCCCGGGTACCAGTGTCAGGTGACCACCCCGGCCCCGGGAGACGGAGTCATACCGGGTCCCCGGCCCGGGTCCCCGGGTTGCATCGGGACACCAGCGAAGGACCACCGGGTCCTGTCGGGTCCCCGGCCCGGGTCCCCTGGACAGGTCGTTAACCCGGCCCCAGGTCACCGGGTCATGTCGCGCACCCGGCCTGGTTCCCAGGTTCCGGTGACCACCCCGGCACCAGGACCCCGGGTCCCGTGGGGACCCCGGACCCAGGTCAGCGGGTCACGTGGGGACACCGGCCCCAGGTCACCGCGTCAGGTCGGGACCCCGAACCCAGGTCCACGAGTCCGTCGACACCACAGCCCCGGGTCACCGGGTCGTGTCGGGTAACCGGCCTGGTTCCAAGGTTCCGATGATCACCCCGGCACCAGGACCCCGGGTCACGTGGGGACACCGGCCCCAGGTGACCGGGTCACGTGGGGACACCGGCCCCAGGTCATCGGGTCACGTGGGGTCACCGGCCCCAGGTGACCGGGTCACGTGGGGTCACCGGCCCCAGGTGACCGGGTCACGTGGGGACACCGGCCCCAGGTGACCGGGTCACGTGGGGTCACCGGCCCCAGGTGACCGGGTCACGTGGGGTCACCGGCCCCAGGTGACCGGGTCACGTGGGGTCACCGGCCCCAGGTGACCGGGTCACGTGGGGACACCGGCCCCAGGTGACCGGGTCATACCGAGTCCCCGGACCCAGGTCACCGGGTCAGTTCGGGACCCCGGACCCAGGTCGGGTCATGTCACGTCCCATGCCCGGGTCCCCGGGTTGGATTTTTACCCAGGCCCCGGGTCACAGGGTCATGTCGGGTCAACGGCCTGGGTACAAGGGTCTGGTGACCACCCCGACCCCAGGTCCCCGGGTCATGACGGGACACCGGACCAGGTCCCCGAGTCCGGTCGACACCACAGCCCCAGGTCACCGGGTCATGTCGGGACCCAGCCCGGGTCCCCGGGACGGGTTTTTACCCCAGCCGCAGATCACCGGGTCCTGTCGGGTACCCGGGTCGGGTCCCCTGGACAGGTCGCCACCCCGGCCCCGGGTCACGGGGTCATGTCGGGTCGCTGTCCCGGGTACCAGTGTCAGGTGACCACCCCGGCCCCGGGAGACGGAGTCATACCGGGTCCCCGGCCCGGGTCCCCGGGTTGCATCGGGACACCAGCGAAGGACCACCGGGTCCTGTCGGGTCCCCGGCCCGGGTCCCCTGGACAGGTCGTTAACCCGGCCCCAGGTCACCGGGTCATGTCGCGCACCCGGCCTGGTTCCCAGGTTCCGGTGACCACCCCGGCACCAGGACCCCGGGTCCCGTGGGGACCCCGGACCCAGGTCAGCGGGTCACGTGGGGACACCGGCCCCAGGTCACCGCGTCAGGTCGGGACCCCGAACCCAGGTCCACGAGTCCGTCGACACCACAGCCCCGGGTCACCGGGTCGTGTCGGGTAACCGGCCTGGTTCCAAGGTTCCGATGACCACCCCGGCACCAGGACCCCGGGTCACGTGGGGACACCGGCCCCAGGTGACCGGGTCACGTGGGGACACCGGCCCCAGGTCATCGGGTCACGTGGGGTCACCGGCCCCAGGTGACCGGGTCACGTGGGGTCACCGGCCCCAGGTGACCGGGTCACGTGGGGACACCGGCCCCAGGTGACCGGGTCACGTGGGGTCACCGGCCCCAGGTGACCGGGTCACGTGGGGTCACCGGCCCCAGGTGACCGGGTCACGTGGGGTCACCGGCCCCAGGTGACCGGGTCACGTGGGGTCACCGGCCCCAGGTGACCGGGTCACGTGGGGACACCGGCCCCAGGTGACCGGGTCATACCGAGTCCCCGGACCCAGGTCACCGGGTCAGTTCGGGACCCCGGACCCAGGTCGGGTCATGTCACGTCCCATGCCCGGGTCCCCGGGTTGGATTTTTACCCAGGCCCCGGGTCACAGGGTCATGTCGGGTCAACGGCCTGGGTACAAGGGTCTGGTGACCACCCCGACCCCAGGTCCCCGGGTCATGACGGGACACCGGACCAGGTCCCCGAGTCCGGTCGACACCACAGCCCCAGGTCACCGGGTCATGTCGGGACCCAGCCCGGGTCCCCGGGACGGGTTTTTTACCCCAGCCGCAGATCACCGGGTCCTGTCGGGTACCCGGGTCGGGTCCCCTGGACAGGTCGGCACCCCGGCCCCGGGTCACGGGGTCATGTCGGGTCGCTGTCCCGGGTACCAGTGTCAGGTGACCACCCCCGGCCCCGGGAGACGGAGTCATACCGGGTCCCCGGCCCGGGTCCCCGGGTTGCATCGGGACACCAGCGAAGGACCACCGGGTCCTGTCGGGTCCCCGGCCCGGGTCCCCTGGACAGGTCGTTAACCCGGCCCCAGGTCACCGGGTCATGTCGCGCACCCGGCCTGGTTCCCAGGTTCCGGTGACCACCCCGGCACCAGGACCCCGGGTCCCGTGGGGACCCCGGCCCCAGGTGACCGGGTCACGTGGGGACACCGGCCCCAGGTCATCGGGTCACGTGGGGTCACCGGCCCCAGGTGACCGGGTCACGTGGGGTCACCGGCCCCAGGTGACCGGGTCACGTGGTGTCACGGGCCCCAGGTGACCGGGTCACGTGGGGTCACCGGCCCCAGGTGACCGGGTCACGTTGGGTCACCGGCCCCAGGTGACCGGGTCACGTGGGGTCACCGGCCCCAGGTGACCGGGTCACGTGGGGTCACCGGCCCCAGGTGACCGGGTCACGTGGGGACACCGGCCCCAGGTGACCGGGTCACGTGGGGTCACCGGCCCCAGGTGACCGGGTCACGTGGGGTCACCGGCCCCAGGTGACCGGGTCACGTGGGGACACCGGCCCCAGGTGACCGGGTCACGTGGGGTCACCGGCCCCAGGTGACCGGGTCACGTGGGGTCACCGGACCCAGGTCAGCGGGTCACGTGGGGACACCGGCCCCAGGTAACCGGGTCATACCGAGTCCCCGGACCCAGGTCACCGGGTCAGTTCGGGACCCCGGACCCAGGTCGGGTCATGTCACGTCCCATGCCCGGGTCCCCGGGTTGGATTTTTACCCAGACCCCGGGTCACAGGGTCATGTCGGGTCAACGGCCTGGGTACAAGGGTCTGGTGACCACCCCGACCCCAGGTCCCCGGGTCATGACGGGACACCGGACCAGGTCCCCGAGTCCGGTCGACACCACAGCCCCAGGTCACCGGGTCATGTCGGGACCCAGCCCGGGTCCCCGGGACGGGTTTCTACTCCAGCCGCAGATCACCGGGTCCTGTCGGGTACCCGGGTCGGGTCCCCTGGACAGGTCGGCACCCCGGCCCCGTGTCACGGGGTCATGTCGGGTCGCTGTCCCGGGTACCAGTGTCAGGTGACCACCCCGGCCCCGGGAGACGGAGTCATACCGGGTCCCCGGCCCGGGTCCCCGGGTTGCATCGGGACACCAGCGAAGGACCACCGGGTCCTGTCGGGTCCCCGGCCCGGGTCCCCTGGACAGGTCATTAACCCGGCCCCAGGTCACCGGGTCATGTCGCGCACACGGCCTGGTTCCCAGGTTCCGGTGACCACCCCGGCACCAGGACCCCGGGTCACGTGGGGACCCCGGACCCAGGTCAGCGGGTCACGTGGGGACACCGGCCCCAGGTCACCGCGTCAGGTCGGGACCCCGAACCCAGGTCCACGAGTCCGTCGACACCACAGCCCCGGGTCACCGGGTCGTGTCGGGTAACCGGCCTGGTTCCAAGGTTCCGATGACCACCCCGGCACCAGGACCCCGGGTCAGGTGGGCACACCGGCCCCAGGTGACCGGGTCACGTGGGGACACCGGCCCCAGGTCATCGGGTCACGTGGGGTCACCGGCCCCAGGTGACCGTGTCACGTGGGGTCACCGGCCCCAGGTGACCGGGTCACGTGGGGTCACCGGCCCCAGGTGACCGGGTCACGTGGGGTCACCGGCCCCAGGTGACCGGGTCACGTGGGGTCACCGGCCCCAGGTGACCGGGTCACGTGGGGTCACCGGCCCCAGGTCAGCGGGTCACGTGGGGACACCGGCCCCAGGTGACCGGGTCACGTGGGGTCACCGGCCCCAGGTGACCGGGTCACGTGGGGTCACCGGACCCAGGTCAGCGGGTCACGTGGGGACACCGGCCCCAGGTAACCGGGTCATACCGAGTCCCCGGACCCAGGTCACCGGGTCAGTTCGGGACCCCCGGACCCAGGTCGGGTCATGTCACGTCCCATGCCCGGGTCCACGGGTTGGATTTTTACCCAGGCCCCGGGTCACAGGGTCATGTCGGGTCAACGGCCTGGGTACAAGGGTCTGGTGACCACCCCGACCCCAGGTCCCCGGGTCATGACGGGACACCGGACCAGGTCCCCGAGTCCGGTCGACACCACAGCCCCAGGTCACCGGGTCATGTCGGGACCCAGCCCGGGTCCCCGGGACGCGTTTTTACCCCAGCCGCAGATCACCGGGTCCTGTCGGGTACCCGGGTCGGGTCCCCTGGACAGGTCGGCACCCCGGCCCCGGGTCACGGGGTCATGTCGGGTCGCTGTCCCGGGTACCAGTGTCAGGTGACCACCCCGGCCCCGGGAGACGGAGTCATACCGGGTCCCCGGCCCGGGTCCCCGGGTTGCATCGGGACACCAGCGAAGGACCACCGGGTCCTGTCGGGTCCCCGGCCCGGGTCCCCTGGACAGGTCGTTAACCCGGCCCCAGGTCACCGGGTCATGTCGCGCACCCGGCCTGGTTCCCAGGTTCCGGTGACCACCCCGGCACCAGGACCCCGGGTCCCGTGGGGACCCCGGACCCAGGTCAGCGGGTCACGTGGGGACACCGGCCCCAGGTCACCGCGTCAGGTCGGGACCCCGAACCCAGGTCCACGAGTCCGTCGACACCACAGCCCCGGGTCACCGGGTCGTGTCGGGTAACCGGCCTGGTTCCAAGGTTCCGATGACCACCCCGGCACCAGGACCCCGGGTCACGTGGGGACACCGGCCCCAGGTGACCGGGTCACGTGGGGACACCGGCCCCAGGTCATCGGGTCACGTGGGGTCACCGGCCCCAGGTGACCGGGTCACGTGGGGTCACCGGCCCCAGGTGACCGGGTCACGTGGGGTCACCGGCCCCAGGTGACCGGGTCACGTGGGGTCACCGGCCCCAGGTCAGCGGGTCACGTGGGGTCACCGGCCCCAGGTGACCGGGTCACGTGGGGACACCGGCCCCAGGTGACCGGGTCACGTGGGGTCACCGGCCCTAGGTCAGCGGGTCACGTGGGGACACCGGCCCCAGGTGACCGGGTCACGTGGGGTCACCGGCCCCAGGTGACCGGGTCACGTGGGGTCACCGGCCCCAGGTCAGCGGGTCACGTGGGTACAGCGGCCCCAGGTGACCGGGTCACGTGGGGTCACCGGCCCCAGGTGACCGGGTCACGTGGGGTCACCGGCCCCAGGTCAGCGGGTCACGTGGGGTCACCGGCCCCAGGTGACCGGGTCACGTGGGGTCACCGGACCCAGGTCAGCGGGTCACGTGGGGACACCGGCCCCAGGTAACCGGGTCATACTGAGTCCCCGGACCCAGGTCACCGGGTCAGTTCGGGACCCCGGACCCAGGTCGGGTCATGTCACGTCCCATGCCCGGGTCCCCGGGTTGGATTTTTACCCAGGCCCCGGGTCACAGGGTCATGTCGGGTCAACGGCCTGGGTACAAGGGTCTGGTGACCACCCCGACCCCAGGTCCCCGGGTCATGACGGGACACCGGACCAGGTCCCCGAGTCCGGTCGACACCACAGCCCCAGGTCACCGGGTCATGTCGGGACCCAGCCCGGGTCCCCGGGACGGGTTTTTACCCCAGCCGCAGATCACCGGGTCCTGTCGGGTACCCGGGTCGGGTCCCCTGGACAGGTCGGCACCCCGGCCCCGGGTCACGGGGTCATGTCGGGTCGCTGTCCCGGGTACCAGTGTCAGGTGACCACCCCGGCCCCGGGAGACGGAGTCATACCGGGTCCCCGGCCCGGGTCCCCGGGTTGCATCGGGACACCAGCGAAGGACCACCGGGTCCTGTCAGGTCCCCGGCCCGGGTCCCCTGGACAGGTCGTTAACCCGGCCCCAGGTCACCGGGTCATGTCGCGCACCCGGCCTGGTTCCCAGGTTCCGGTGACCACCCCGGCACCAGGACCCCGGGTCCCGTGGGGACCCCGGACCCAGGTCAGCGGGTCACGTGGGGACACCGGCCCCAGGTCACCGCGTCAGGTCGGGACCCCGAACCCAGGTCCACGAGTCCGTCGACACCACAGCCCCGGGTCACCGGGTCGTGTCAGGTAACCGGCCTGGTTCCAAGGTTCCGATGACCACCCCGGCACCAGGACCCCGGGTCACGTGGGGACACCGGCCCCAGGTGACCGGGTCACGTGGGGACACCGGCCCCAGGTCATCGGGTCACGTGGGGTCACCGGCCCCAGGTGACCGGGTCACGTGGGGTCACCGGCCCCAGGTGACCGGGTCACGTGGGGACACCGGCCCCAGGTCATCGGGTCACGTGGGGTCACCGGCCCCAGGTGACCGGGTCACGTGGGGTCACCGGCCCCAGGTGACCGGGTCACGTGGGGTCACCGGCCCCAGGTCAGCGGGTCACGTGGGGACACCGACCCCAGGTCACCGGGTCACGTGGGGTCACCGGCCCCAGGTGACCGGGTCACGTGGGGTCACCGGCCCCAGGTGACCGGGTCACGTGGGGTCACCGGCCCCAGGTCAGCGGGTCACGTGGGGTCACCGGCCCCAGGTGACCGGGTCACGTGGGGACACCGGCCCCAGGTGACCGGGTCACGTGGGGTCACCGGCCCCAGGTCAGCGGGTCACGTGGGGACACCGGCCCCAGGTGACCGGGTCACGTGGGGTCACCGGCCCCAGGTGACCGGGTCACGTGGGGTCACCGGACCCAGGTCAGCGGGTCACGTGGGGACACCGGCCCCAGGTAACCGGGTCATACCGAGTCCCCGGACCCAGGTCACCGGGTCAGTTCGGGACCCCGGACCCAGGTCGGGTCATGTCACGTCCCATGCCCGGGTCCACGGGTTGGATTTTTACCCAGGCCCCGGGTCACAGGGTCATGTCGGGTCAACGGCCTGGGTACAAGGGTCTGGTGACCACCCCGACCCCAGGTCCCCGGGTCATGACGGGACACCGGACCAGGTCCCCGAGTCCGGTCGACACCACAGCCCCAGGTCACCGGGTCATGTCGGGACCCAGCCCGGGTCCCCGGGACGGGTTTTTACCCCAGCCGCAGATCACCGGGTCCTGTCGGGTACCCGGGTCGGGTCCCCTGGACAGGTCGGCACCCCGGCCCCGGGTCACGGGGTCATGTCGGGTCGCTGTCCCGGGTACCAGTGTCAGGTGACCACCCCGGCCCCGGGAGACGGAGTCATACCGGGTCCCCGGCCCGGGTCCCCGGGTTGCATCGGGACACCAGCGAAGGACCACCGGGTCCTGTCGGGTCCCCGGCCCGGGTCCCCTGGACAGGTCGTTAACCCGGCTCCAGGTCACCGGGTCATGTCGCGCACCCGGCCTGGTTCCCAGGTTCCGGTGACCACCCCGGCACCAGGACCCCGGGTCACGTGGGGACACCGGCCCCAGGTGACCGGGTCACGTGGGGACACCGGCCCCAGGTCATCGGGTCACGTGGGGTCACCGGCCCCAGGTGACCGGGTCACGTGGGGTCACCGGCCCCAGGTGACCGGGTCACGTGGGGTCACGGGCCCCAGGTGACCGGGTCACGTGGGGTCACCGGCCCCAGGTGACCGGGTCACGTGTGGTCACCGGTCCCAGGTGACCGGGTCACGTTGGGTCACCGGCCCCAGGTGACCGGGTCACGTGGGGTCACCGGCCCCAGGTCAGCGGGTCACGTGGGGACACCGGCCCCAGGTCACCGCGTCAGGTCGGGACCCCGAACCCAGGTCCACGAGTCCGTCGACACCACAGCCCCGGGTCACCGGGTCGTGTCGGGTAACCGGCCTGGTTCCAAGGTTCCGATGACCACCCCGGCACCAGGACCCCGGGTCACGTGGGGACACCGGCCCCAGGTGACCGGGTCACGTGGGGACACCGGCCCCAGGTCATCGGGTCACGTGGGGTCACCGGCCCCAGGTGACCGGGTCACGTGGGGTCACCGGCCCCAGGCGACCGGGTCACGTGGGGTCACCGGCCCCAGGTCAGCGGGTCACGTGGGGTCACCGGCCCCAGGTGACCGGGTCACGTGGGGACACCGGCCCCAGGTGACCGGGTCACGTGGGGTCACCGGCCCTAGGTCAGCGGGTCACGTGGGGACACCGGCCCCAGGTGACTGGGTCATGTGGGGTCACCGGCCCCAGGTGACCGGGTCACGTGGGGTCACCGGCCCCAGGTGACCGGGTCACGTGGGGACACCGGCCCCAGGTGACCGGGTCACGTGGGGTCACCGGCCCTAGGTCAGCGGGTCACGTGGGGACACCGGCCCCAGGTGACTGGGTCATGTGGGGTCACCGGCCCCAGGTGACCGGGTCACGTGGGGTCACCGGCCCCAGGTGACCGGGTCACGTGGGGTCACCGGCCCCAGGTCAGCGGGTCACGTGGGTACACCGGCCCCAGGTGACCGGGTCACGTGGGGTCACCGGCCCCAGGTGACCGGGTCACGTGGGGTCACCGGCCCCAGGTGACCGGGTCACGTGGGGTCACCGGACCCAGGTCAGCGGGTCACGTGGGGACACCGGCCCCAGGTAACCGGGTCATACCGAGTCCCGGGACCCAGGTCACCGGGTCAGTTCGGGACCCCGGACCCAGGTCGGGTCATGTCACGTCCCATGCCCGGGTCCCCGGGTTGGATTTTTACCCAGGCCCCGGGTCACAGGGTCATGTCGGGTCAACGGCCTGGGTACAAGGGTCTGGTGACCACCCCGACCCCAGGTCCCCGGGTCATGACGGGACACCGGACCAGGTCCCCGAGTCCGGTCGACACCACAGCCCCAGGTCACCGGGTCATGTCGGGACCCAGCCCGGGTCCCCGGGACGGGTTTTTACCCCAGCCGCAGATCACCGGGTCCTGTCGGGTACCCGGGTCGGGTCCCCTGGACAGGTCGGCACCCCGGCCCCGGGTCACGGGGTCATGTCGGGTCGCTGTCCCGGGTACCAGTGTCAGGTGACCACCCCGGCCCCGGGAGACGGAGTCATACCGGGTCCCCGGCCCGGGTCCCCGGGTTGCATCGGGACACCAGCGAAGGACCACCGGGTCCTGTCGGGTCCCCGGCCCGGGTCCCCTGGACAGGTCGTTAACCCGGCCCCAGGTCACCGGGTCATGTCGCGCACACGGCCTGGTTCCCAGGTTCCGGTGACCACCCCGGCACCAGGACCCCGGGTCCCGTGGGGACCCCGGACCCAGGTCAGCGGGTCACGTGGGGACACCGGCCCCAGGTCACCGCGTCAGGTCGGGACCCCGAACCCAGGTCCACGAGTCCGTCGACACCACAGCCCCGGGTCACCGGGTCGTGTCGGGTAACCGGCCTGGTTCCAAGGTTCCGATGACCACCCCGGCACCAGGACCCCGGGTCACGTGGGGACACCGGCCCCAGGTGACCGGGTCACGTGGGGACACCGGCCCCAGGTCACCGGGTCACGTGGGGTCACCGGCCCCAGGTGACCGGGTCACGTGGGGTCACCGGCCCCAGGTGACCGGGTCACGTGGGGTCACCGGCCCCAGGTGACCGGGTCACGTGGGGTCACCGGCCCCAGGTGACCGGGTCACGTGGGGTCACCGGCCCCAGGTGACCGGGTCACGTGGGGTCACCGGCCCCAGGTGACCGGGTCACGTGGGGTCACCGGACCCAGGTGACCGGGTCACGTGGGTACACCGGCACCAGGTGACCGGGTCACGTGGGGTCACCGGCCCCAGGTGACCGGGTCACGTGGGGTCACCGGCCCCAGGTGACCGGGTCACGTGGGGTCACCGGCCCCAGGTCACCGGGTCACGTGGGGTGACCGGCCCCAGGTGACCGGGTCACGTGGGGTCACCGGCCCCAGGTGACCGGGTCACGTGGGGTCACCGGCCCCAGGTCAGCGGGTCACGTGGGGACACCGGCCCCAGGTAACCGGGTCATACCGAGTCCCCGGACTCAGGTCACCGGGTCAGTTCGGGACCCCGGACCCAGGTCGGGTCATGTCACGTCCCATGCCCGGGTCCCCGGGTTGGATTTTTACCCAGGCCCCGGGTCACAGGGTCATGTCGGGTCAACGGCCTGGGTACAAGGGTCTGGTGACCACCCCGACCCCAGGTCCCCGGGTCATGACGGGACACCGGACCAGGTCCCCGAGTCCGGTCGACACCACAGCCCCAGGTCACCGGGTCATGTCGGGACCCAGCCCGGGTCCCCGGGACGCGTTTTTACCCCCAGCCGCAGATCACCGGGTCCTGTCGGGTACCCGGGTCGGGTCCCCTGGACAGGTCGGCACCCCGGCCCCGGGTCACGGGGTCATGTCGGGTCGCTGTCCCGGGTACCAGTGTCAGGTGACCACCCCGGCCCCGGGAGACGGAGTCATACCGGGTCCCCGGCCCGGGTCCCCGGGTTGCATCGGGACACCAGCGAAGGACCACCGGGTCCTGTCGGGTCCCCGGCCCGGGTCCCCTGGACAGGTCGTTAACCCGGCCCCAGGTCACCGGGTCATGTCGCGCACCCGGCCTGGTTCCCAGGTTCCGGTGACCACCCCGGCACCAGGACCCCGGGTCCCGTGGGGACCCCGGACCCAGGTAAGCGGGTCACGTGGGGACACCGGCCCCAGGTCACCGCGTCAGGTCGGGACCCCGAACCCAGGTCCACGAGTCCGTCGACACCACAGCCCCGGGTCACCGGGTTGTGTCGGGTATCCGGCCTGGTTCCAAGGTTCCGATGACCACCCCGGCACCAGGACCCCGGGTCACGTGGGGACACCGGCCCCAGGTGACCGGGTCACGTGGGGACACCGGCCCCAGGTCATCGGGTCACGTGGGGTCACCGGCCCCAGGTGACCGGGTCACGTGGGGTCACCGGCCCCAGGTCAGCGGGTCACGTGGGGTCACCGGCCCCAGGTGACCGGGTCACGTGGGGACACCGGCCCCAGGTGACCGGGTCACGTGGGGTCACCGGCCCTAGGTCAGCGGGTCACGTGGGGACACCTGCCCCAGGTGACCGGGTCATGTGGGGTCACCGGCCCCAGGTGACCGGGTCACGTGGGGTCACCGGCCCCAGGTGACCGGGTCACGTGGGGTCACCGGACCCAGGTGACCGGGTCACGTGGGTACACCGGCCCCAGGTGACCGGGTCACGTGGGGTCACCGGCCCCAGGTGACCGGGTCACGTGGGGTCACCGGCCCCAGGTGACCGGGTCACGTGGGGTCACCGGCCCCAGGTGACCGGGTCACGTGGGGACACCGGCCCCAGGTGACCGGGTCACGTGGGGTCACCGGCCCCAGGTGACCGGGTCACGTGGGGTCACCGGACCCAGGTCAGCGGGTCACGTGGGGACACCGGCCCCAGGTAACCGGGTCATACCGAGTCCCCGGACCCAGGTCACCGGGTCAGTTCGGGACCCCGGACCCAGGTCGGGTCATGTCACGTCCCATGCCCGGGTCCACGGGTTGGATTTTTACCCAGGCCCCGGGTCACAGGGTCATGTCGGGTCAACGGCCTGGGTACAAGGGTCTGGTGACCACCCCGACCCCAGGTCCCCGGGTCATGACGGGACACCGGACCAGGTCCCCGAGTCCGGTCGACACCACAGCCCCAGGTCACCGGGTCATGTCGGGACCCAGCCCGGGTCCCCGGGACGGGTTTTTTACCCCAGCCGCAGATCACCGGGTCCTGTCGGGTACCCGGGTCGGGTCCCCTGGACAGGTCGGCACCCCGGCCCCGGGTCACGGGGTCATGTCGGGTCGCTGTCCCGGGTACCAGTGTCAGGTGACCACCCCGGCCCCGGGAGACGGAGTCATACCGGGTCCCCGGCCCGGGTCCCCGGGTTGCATCGGGACACCAGCGAAGGACCACCGGGTCCTGTCGGGTCCCCGGCCCGGGTCCCCTGGACAGGTCGTTAACCCGGCCCCAGGTCACCGGGTCATGTCGCGCACCCGGCCTGGTTCCCAGGTTCCGGTGACCACCCCGGCACCAGGACCCCGGGTCACGTGGGGACACCGGCCCCAGGTGACCGGGTCACGTGGGGACACCGGCCCCAGGTCATCGGGTCACGTGGGGTCACCGGCCCCAGGTGACCGGGTCACGTGGGGTCACCGGCCCCAGGTGACCGGGTCACGTGGGGTCACGGGCCCCAGGTGACCGGGTCACGTGGGGTCACCGGCCCCAGGTGACCGGGTCACGTGTGGTCACCGGTCCCAGGTGACCGGGTCACGTTGGGTCACCGGCCCCAGGTGACCGGGTCACGTGGGGTCACCGGCCCCAGGTCAGCGGGTCACGTGGGGACACCGGCCCCAGGTCACCGCGTCAGGTCGGGACCCCGAACCCAGGTCCACGAGTCCGTCGACACCACAGCCCCGGGTCACCGGGTCGTGTCGGGTAACCGGCCTGGTTCCAAGGTTCCGATGACCACCCCGGCACCAGGACCCCGGGTCACGTGGGGACACCGGCCCCAGGTGACCGGGTCACGTGGGGACACCGGCCCCAGGTCATCGGGTCACGTGGGGTCACCGGCCCCAGGTGACCGGGTCACGTGGGGTCACCGGCCCCAGGTGACCGGGTCACGTGGGGTCACCGGACCCAGGTCAGCGGGTCACGTGGGGTCACCGGCCCCAGGTGACCGGGTCACGTGGGGACACCGGCCCCAGGTGACCGGGTCACGTGGGGTCACCGGCCCTAGGTCAGCGGGTCACGTGGGGACACCGGCCCCAGGTGACTGGGTCATGTGGGGTCACCGGCCCCAGGTGACCGGGTCACGTGGGGTCACCGGCCCCAGGTGACCGGGTCACGTGGGGACACCCGGCCCCAGGTGACCGGGTCACGTGGGGTCACCGGCCCTAGGTCAGCGGGTCACGTGGGGACACCGGCCCCAGGTGACCGGGTCATGTGGGGTCACCGGCCCCAGGTGACCGGGTCACGTGGGGTCACCGGCCCCAGGTGACCGGGTCACGTGGGGTCACCGGCCCCAGGTCAGCGGGTCACGTGGGTACACCGGCCCCAGGTGACCGGGTCACGTGGGGTCACCGGCCCCAGGTGACCGGGTCACGTGGGGTCACCGGCCCCAGGTGACCGGGTCACGTGGGGTCACCGGACCCAGGTCAGCGGGTCACGTGGGGACACCGGCCCCAGGTAACCGGGTCATACCGAGTCCCGGGACCCAGGTCACCGGGTCAGTTCGGGACCCCGGACCCAGGTCGGGTCATGTCACGTCCCATGCCCGGGTCCCCGGGTTGGATTTTTACCCAGGCCCCGGGTCACAGGGTCATGTCGGGTCAACGGCCTGGGTACAAGGGTCTGGTGACCACCCCGACCCCAGGTCCCCGGGTCATGACGGGACACCGGACCAGGTCCCCGAGTCCGGTCGACACCACAGCCCCAGGTCACCGGGTCATGTCGGGACCCAGCCCGGGTCCCCGGGACGGGTTTTTACCCCAGCCGCAGATCACCGGGTCCTGTCGGGTACCCGGGTCGGGTCCCCTGGACAGGTCGGCACCCCGGCCCCGGGTCACGGGGTCATGTCGGGTCGCTGTCCCGGGTACCAGTGTCAGGTGACCACCCCGGCCCCGGGAGACGGAGTCATACCGGGTCCCCGGCCCGGGTCCCCGGGTTGCATCGGGACACCAGCGAAGGACCACCGGGTCCTGTCGGGTCCCCGGCCCGGGTCCCCTGGACAGGTCGTTAACCCGGCCCCAGGTCACCGGGTCATGTCGCGCACACGGCCTGGTTCCCAGGTTCCGGTGACCACCCCGGCACCAGGACCCCGGGTCCCGTGGGGACCCCGGACCCAGGTCAGCGGGTCACGTGGGGACACCGGCCCCAGGTCACCGCGTCAGGTCGGGACCCCGAACCCAGGTCCACGAGTCCGTCGACACCACAGCCCCGGGTCACCGGGTCGTGTCGGGTAACCGGCCTGGTTCCAAGGTTCCGATGACCACCCCGGCACCAGGACCCCGGGTCACGTGGGGACACCGGCCCCAGGTGACCGGGTCACGTGGGGACACCGGCCCCAGGTCACCGGGTCACGTGGGGTCACCGGCCCCAGGTGACCGGGTCACGTGGGGTCACCGGCCCCAGGTGACCGGGTCACGTGGGGTCACCGGCCCCAGGTGACCGGGTCACGTGGGGTCACCGGCCCCAGGTGACCGGGTCACGTGGGGTCACCGGCCCCAGGTGACCGGGTCACGTGGGGTCACCGGCCCCAGGTGACCGGGTCACGTGGGGTCACCGGCCCCAGGTGACCGGGTCACGTGGGGTCACCGGACCCAGGTGACCGGGTCACGTGGGTACACCGGCACCAGGTGACCGGGTCACGTGGGGTCACCGGCCCCAGGTGACCGGGTCACGTGGGGTCACCGGCCCCAGGTGACCGGGTCACGTGGGGTCACCGGCCCCAGGTCACCGGGTCACGTGGGGTGACCGGCCCCAGGTGACCGGGTCACGTGGGGTCACCGGCCCCAGGTGACCGGGTCACGTGGGGTCACCGGCCCCAGGTCAGCGGGTCACGTGGGGACACCGGCCCCAGGTAACCGGGTCATACCGAGTCCCCGGACTCAGGTCACCGGGTCAGTTCGGGACCCCGGACCCAGGTCGGGTCATGTCACGTCCCATGCCCGGGTCCCCGGGTTGGATTTTTACCCAGGCCCCGGGTCACAGGGTCATGTCGGGTCAACGGCCTGGGTACAAGGGTCTGGTGACCACCCCGACCCCAGGTCCCCGGGTCATGACGGGACACCGGACCAGGTCCCCGAGTCCGGTCGACACCACAGCCCCAGGTCACCGGGTCATGTCGGGACCCAGCCCGGGTCCCCGGGACGGGTTTTTACCCCAGCCGCAGATCACCGGGTCCTGTCGGGTACCCGGGTCGGGTCCCCTGGACAGGTCGGCACCCCGGCCCCGGGTCACGGGGTCATGTCGGGTCGCTGTCCCGGGTACCAGTGTCAGGTGACCACCCCGGCCCCGGGAGACGGAGTCATACCGGGTCCCCGGCCCGGGTCCCCGGGTTGCATCGGGACACCAGCGAAGGACCACCGGGTCCTGTCGGGTCCCCGGCCCGGGTCCCCTGGACAGGTCGTTAACCCGGCCCCAGGTCACCGGGTCATGTCGCGCACCCGGCCTGGTTCCCAGGTTCCGGTGACCACCCCGGCACCAGGACCCCGGGTCCCGTGGGGACCCCGGACCCAGGTAAGCGGGTCACGTGGGGACACCGGCCCCAGGTCACCGCGTCAGGTCGGGACCCCGAACCCAGGTCCACGAGTCCGTCGACACCACAGCCCCGGGTCACCGGGTTGTGTCGGGTAACCGGCCTGGTTCCAAGGTTCCGATGACCACCCCGGCACCAGGACCCCGGGTCACGTGGGGACACCGGCCCCAGGTGACCGGGTCACGTGGGGACACCGGCCCCAGGTCATCGGGTCACGTGGGGTCACCGGCCCCAGGTGACCGGGTCACGTGGGGTCACCGGCCCCAGGTCAGCGGGTCACGTGGGGTCACCGGCCCCAGGTGACCGGGTCACGTGGGGACACCGGCCCCAGGTGACCGGGTCACGTGGGGTCACCGGCCCTAGGTCAGCGGGTCACGTGGGGACACCTGCCCCAGGTGACCGGGTCACGTGGGGTCACCGGCCCCAGGTGACCGGGTCACGTGGGGACACCGGCCCCAGGTGACCGGGTCACGTGGGGTCACCGGACCCAGGTGACCGGGTCACGTGGGTACACCGGCCCCAGGTGACCGGGTCACGTGGGGTCACCGGCCCCAGGTGACCGGGTCACGTGGGGTCACCGGCCCCAGGTGACCGGGTCACGTGGGGTCACCGGCCCCAGGTCAGCGGGTCACGTGGGGTCACCGGCCCCAGGTGACCGGGTCACGTGGGGTCACCGGACCCAGGTCAGCGGGTCACGTGGGGACACCGGCCCCAGGTAACCGGGTCATACCGAGTCCCCGGACCCAGGTCACCGGGTCAGTTCGGGACCCCGGACCCAGGTCGGGTCATGTCACGTCCCATGCCCGGGTCCCCGGGTTGGATTTTTACCCAGGCCCCGGGTTACAGGGTCATGTCGGGTCAACGGCCTGGGTACAAGGGTCTGGTGACCACCCCGACCCCAGGTCCCCGGGTCATGACGGGACACCGGACCAGGTCCCCGAGTCCGGTCGACACCACAGCCCCAGGTCACCGGGTCATGTCGGGACCCAGCCCGGGTCCCCGGGACGCGTTTTTACCCCAGCCGCAGATCACCGGGTCCTGTCGGGTACCCGGGTCGGGTCCCCTGGACAGGTCGGCACCCCGGCCCCGGGTCACGGGGTCATGTCGGGTCGCTGTCCCGGGTACCAGTGTCAGGTGACCACCCCGGCCCCGGGAGACGGAGTCATACCGGGTCCCCGGCCCGGGTCCCCGGGTTGCATCGGGACACCAGCGAAGGACCACCGGGTCCTGTCGGGTCCCCGGCCCGGGTCCCCTGGACAGGTCGTTAACCCGGCCCCAGGTCACCGGGTCATGTCGCGCACCCGGCCTGGTTCCCAGGTTCCGGTGACCACCCCGGCACCAGGACCCCGGGTCCCGTGGGGACCCCGGACCCAGGTCAGCGGGTCACGTGGGGACACCGGCCCCAGGTCACCGCGTCAGGTCGGGACCCCGAACCCAGGTCCACGAGTCCGTCGACACCACAGCCCCGGGTCACCGGGTCGTGTCGGGTAACCGGCCTGGTTCCAAGGTTCCGATGACCACCCCGGCACCAGGACCCCGGGTCACGTGGGGACACCGGCCCCAGGTGACCGGGTCACGTGGGGACACCGGCCCCAGGTCATCGGGTCACGTGGGGTCACCGGCCCCAGGTGACCGGGTCACGTGGGGTCACCGGCCCCAGGTGACCTGGTCACGTGGGGTCACCGGCCCCAGGTGACCGGGTCACGTGGGGTCACCGGCCCCAGGTGACCGGGTCACGTGGGGTCACCGGCCCCAGGTGACCGGGTCACGTGGGGTCACCGGCCCCAGGTGACCGGGTCACGTGGGGTCACCGGACCCAGGTGACCGGGTCACGTGGGTACACCAGCACCAGGTGACCGGGTCACGTGGGGTCACCGGCCCCAGGTGACCGGGTCACGTGGGGACACCGGCCCCAGGTCATCGGGTCACGTGGGGTCACCGGCCCCAGGTGACCGGGTCACGTGGGGTCACCGGCCCCAGGTGACCGGGTCACGTGGGGTCACTGGCCCCAGGTCAGCGGGTCACGTGGGGTCACCGGCCCCAGGTGACCGGGTCACGTGGGGACACCGGCCCCAGGTGACCGGGTCACGTGGGGTCACCGGCCCCAGGTGACCGGGTCACGTGGGGTCACCGGCCCCAGGTGACCTGGTCACGTGGGGTCACCGGCCCCAGGTGACCGGGTCACGTGGGGTCACCGGCCCCAGGTGACCGGGTCACGTGGGGTCACCGGCCCCAGGTGACCGGGTCACGTGGGGTCACCGGCCCCAGGTGACCTGGTCACGTGGGGTCACCGGCCCCAGGTGACCGGGTCACGTGGGGTCACCGGCCCCAGGTGACCGGGTCACGTGGGGTCACCGGCCCCAGGTGACCGGGTCACGTGGGGTCACCGGACCCAGGTGACCGGGTCACGTGGGTACACCGGCACCAGGTGACCGGGTCACGTGGGGTCACCGGCCCCAGGTGACCGGGTCACGTGGGGACACCGGCCCCAGGTCATCGGGTCACGTGGGGTCACCGGCCCCAGGTGACCGGGTCACGTGGGGTCACCGGCCCCAGGTGACCGGGTCACGTGGGGTCACCGGCCCCAGGTGACCGGGTCACGTGGGGTCACCGGCCCCAGGTCAGCGGGTCACGTGGGGTCACCGGCCCCAGGTGACCGGGTCACGTGGGGACACCGGCCCCAGGTGACCGGGTCACGTGGGGTCACTGGCCCTAGGCCAGCGGGTCACGTGGGGACACCGGCCCCAGGTGACCGGGTCACGTGGGGTCACCGGCCCCAGGTGACCGGGTCACGTGGGGTCACCGGCCCCAGGTGACCGGGTCACGTGGGGTCACCGGACCCAGGTGACCGGGTCACGTGGGGTCACCGGCCCCAGGTGACTGGGTCACGTGGGGTCACCGGCCCTAGGCCAGCGGGTCACGTGGGGACACCGGCCCCAGGTGACCGGGTCACGTGGGGTCACCGGCCCCAGGTGACCGGGTCACGTGGGTACACCGGCCCCAGGTGACCGGGTCACATGGGGTCACCGGCCCCAGGTGACCGGGTCACGTGGGGTCACCGGCCCCAGGTGACTGGGTCACGTGGGGTCACCGGCCCCAGGTCACCGGGTCACGTGGGGTCACCGGCCCCAGGTCAGCGGGTCACGTGGGGTCACCGGCCCCAGGTGACCGGGTCACGTGGGGTCACCGGACCCAGGTCAGCGGGTCACGTGGGGACACCGGCCCCAGGTAACCGGGTCATACCGAGTCCCCGGACCCAGGTCACCGGGTCAGTTCGGGACCCCGGACCCAGGTCGGGTCATGTCACGTCCCATGCCCGGGTCCCCGGGTTGGATTTTTACCCAGGCCCCGGGTCACAGGGTCATGTCGGGTCAACGGCCTGGGTACAAGGGTCTGGTGACCACCCCGACCCCAGGTCCCCGGGTCATGACGGGACACCGGACCAGGTCCCCGAGTCCGGTCGACACCACAGCCCCAGGTCACCGGGTCATGTCGGGACCCAGCCCGGGTCCCCGGGACGCGTTTTTACCCCAGCCGCAGATCACCGGGTCCTGTCGGGTACCCGGGTCGGGTCCCCTGGACAGGTCGGCACCCCGGCCCCGGGTCACGGGGTCATGTCGGGTCGCTGTCCCGGGTACCAGTGTCAGGTGACCACCCCGGCCCCGGGAGACGGAGTCATACCGGGTCCCCGGCCCGGGTCCCCGGGTTGCATCGGGACACCAGCGAAGGACCACCGGGTCCTGTCGGGTCCCCGGCCCGGGTCCCCTGGACAGGTCGTTAACCCGGCCCCAGGTCACCGGGTCATGTCGCGCACCCGGCCTGGTTCCCAGGTTCCGGTGACCACCCCGGCACCAGGACCCCGGGTCCCGTGGGGACCCCGGACCCAGGTAAGCGGGTCACGTGGGGACACCGGCCCCAGGTCACCGCGTCAGGTCGGGACCCCGAACCCAGGTCCACGAGTCCGTCGACACCACAGCCCCGGGTCACCGGGTCGTGTCGGGTAACCGGCCTGGTTCCAAGGTTCCGATGACCACCCCGGCACCAGGACCCCGGGTCACGTGGGGACACCGGCCCCAGGTGACCGGGTCACGTGGGGACACCGGCCCCAGGTCATCGGGTCACGTGGGGTCACCGGCCCCAGGTGACCGGGTCACGTGGGGTCACCGGCCCCAGGTGACCGGGTCACGTGGGGTCACCGGCCCCAGGTGACCTGGTCACGTGGGGTCACCGGCCCCAGGTGACCGGGTCACGTGGGGTCACCGGCCCCAGGTGACCGGGTCACGTGGGGTCACCGGCCCCAGGTGACCGGGTCACGTGGGGTCACCGGCCCCAGGTCACCGGGTCACGTGGGGTCACCGGACCCAGGTGACCGGGTCACGTGGGTACACCGGCACCAGGTGACCGGGTCACGTGGGGTCACCGGCCCCAGGTGACCGGGTCACGTGGGGTCACCGGCCCCAGGTGACCGGGTCACGTGGGGTCACCGGCCCCAGGTCACCGGGTCACGTGGGGTCACCGGCCCCAGGTCAGCGGGTCACGTGGGGTCACCGGCCCCAGGTGACCGGGTCACGTGGGGTCACCGGCCCCAGGTGACCGGGTCACGTGGGGACACCGGCCCCAGGTGACCGGGTCATACCGAGTCCCCGGACCCAGGTCACCGGGTCAGTTCGGGACCCCGGACCCAGGTCGGGTCATGTCACGTCCCATGCCCGGGTCCCCGGGTTGGATTTTTACCCAGGCCCCGGGTCACAGGGTCATGTCGGGTCAACGGCCTGGGTACAAGGGTCTGGTGACCACCCCGACCCCAGGTCCCCGGGTCATGACGGGACACCGGACCAGGTCCCCGAGTCCGGTCGACACCACAGCCCCAGGTCACCGGGTCATGTCGGGACCCAGCCCGGGTCCCCGGGACGCGTTTTTACCCCAGCCGCAGATCACCGGGTCCTGTCGGGTACCCGGGTCGGGTCCCCTGGACAGGTCGGCACCCCGGCCCCGGGTCACGGGGTCATGTCGGGTCGCTGTCCCGGGTACCAGTGTCAGGTGACCACCCCGGCCCCGGGAGACGGAGTCATACCGGGTCCCCGGCCCGGGTCCCCGGGTTGCATCGGGACACCAGCGAAGGACCACCGGGTCCTGTCGGGTCCCCGGCCCGGGTCCCCTGGACAGGTCGTTAACCCGGCCCCAGGTCACCGGGTCATGTCGCGCACCCGGCCTGGTTCCCAGGTTCCGGTGACCACCCCGGCACCAGGACCCCGGGTCACGTGGGGACCCCGGACCCAGGTCAGCGGGTCACGTGGGGACACCGGCCCCAGGTCACCGCGTCAGGTCGGGACCCCGAACCCAGGTCCACGAGTCCGTCGACACCACAGCCCCGGGTCACCGGGTCGTGTCGGGTAACCGGCCTGGTTCCAAGGTTCCGATGACCACCCCGGCACCAGGACCCCGGGTCACGTGGGGACACCGGCCCCAGGTGACCGGGTCACGTGGGGACACCGGCCCCAGGTCATCGGGTCACGTGGGGTCACCGGCCCCAGGTGACCGGGTCACGTGGGGTCACCGGCCCCAGGTGACCGGGTCACGTGGGGACACCGGCCCCAGGTCATCGGGTCACGTGGGGTCACCGGCCCCAGGTGACCGGGTCACGTGGGGTCAGCAGCCCCAGGTGACCGGGTCACGTGGGGTCACCGGCCCCAGGTGACCGGGTCACGTGGGGTCACCGGACCCAGGTCAGCGGGTCACGTGGGGACACCGGCCCCAGGTCACCGGGTCACGTGGGGTCACCGGCCCCAGGTGACCGGGTCACGTGGGGTCACCGGCCCCAGGTGACCGGGTCACGTGGGGTCACCGGCCCCAGGTGACCGGGTCACGTGGGGTCACCGGCCCCAGGTGACCGGTTCACGTGGGGTCACCGGCACCAGGTGACCGGGTCACGTGGGGACACCGGCCCCAGGTGACCGGGTCACGTGGGGTCACCGGCCCCAGGTCAGCGGGTCACGTGGGGACACCGGCCCCAGGTAACCAAGGCATGTCGGGACCCAGCCCGGGTCCCCGGGACGGCTTTTTACCCCAGCCGCAGATCACCGGGCCCTGTCGGGTCCCCGGCCCGGGTCCCCTGGACAGGTCGATAACCCGGCCCCAGGTCACCCGGTCATCTCGCGCACCCGGCCTGGTTCCCAGGTTCCGATGACCACCCCGGCACCAGGACCCCGGGTCACTTGGGGACACCGGCCCCAGGTGACCGGGTCACGTGGGGTCACCGTCCCCAGGTCAGCGGGTCACGTGGGTTCCCCGGCCCCAGGTGACCGGGTCACGTGGGGACCCCGGACCCAGGTAACCGGGTCAAACCGAGTCCCCGGACCCAGGTCACCGGGTCAGTTCGGGACCCCGGACCCAGGTCGGGTCATGTCACGTCCCATGCCCGGGTCCCCGGGTTGGATTTTTACCCAGGCCCCGGGTCACAGGGTCATGTCGGGTCAACGGCCTGGGTACAAGGGTCTGGTGACCACCCCGACCCCAGGTCCCCGGGTCATGACGGGACACCGGACCAGGTCCCCGAGTCCGGTCGACACCACAGCCCCAGGTCACCGGGTCATGTCGGGACCCAGCCCGGGTCCCCGGGACGGGTTTTTACCCCAGCCGCAGATCACCGGGTCCTGTCGGGTACCCGGGTCGGGTCCCCTGGACAGGTCGGCACCCCGGCCCCGGGTCACGGGGTCATGTCGGGTCGCTGTCCCGGGTACCAGTGTCAGGTGACCACCCCGGCCCCGGGAGACGGAGTCATACCGGGTCCCCGGCCCGGGTCCCCGGGTTGCATCGGGACACCAGCGAAGGACCACCGGGTCCTGTCGGGTCCCCGGCCCGGGTCCCCTGGACAGGTCGTTAACCCGGCCCCAGGTCAGCGGGTCATGTCGCGCACCCGGCCTGGTTCCCAGGTTCCGGTGACCACCCCGGCACCAGGACCCCGGGTCACGTGGGGACCCCGGACCCAGGTCAGCGGGTCACGTGGGGACACCGGCCCCAGGTCACCGCGTCAGGTCGGGACCCCGAACCCAGGTCCACGAGTCCGTCGACACCACAGCCCCGGGTCACCGGGTCGTGTCGGGTAACCGGCCTGGTTCCAAGGTTCCGATGACCACCCCGGCACCAGGACCCCGGGTCACGTGGGGACACCGGCCCCAGGTGACCGGGTCACGTGGGGACACCGGCCCCAGGTCATCGGGTCACGTGGGGTCACCGGCCCCAGGTGACCGGGTCACGTGGGGTCACCGGCCCCAGGTGACCGGGTCACGTGGGGTCACCGGCCCCAGGTGACCGGGTCACGTGGGGTCACCGGCCCCAGGTGACCGGGTCACGTGGGGACACCGGCCCCAGGTGACCGGGTCACGTGGGGTCACCGGCCCCAGGTGACCTGGTCACGTGGGGTCACCGGCCCCAGGTGACCGGGTCACGTGGGGTCACCGGCCCCAGGTGACCGGGTCACGTGGGGACACCGGCCCCAGGTGACCGGGTCACGTGGGGTCACCGGCCCCAGGTGACCGGGTCACGTGGGGTCACCGGACCCAGGTCAGCGGGTCACGTGGGGACACCGGCCCCAGGTAACCGGGTCATACCGAGTCCCCGGACCCAGGTCACCGGGTCAGTTCGGGACCCCGGACCCAGGTCGGGTCATGTCACGTCCCATGCCCGGGTCCCCGGGTTGGATTTTTACCCAGGCCCCGGGTCACAGGATCATGTCGGGTCAACGGCCTGGGTACAAGGGTCTGGTGACCACCCCGACCCCAGGTCCCCGGGTCATGACGGGACACCGGACCAGGTCCCCGAGTCCGGTCGACACCACAGCCCCAGGTCACCGGGTCATGTCGGGACCCAGCCCGGGTCCCCGGGACGGGTTTTTACCCCAGCCGCAGATCACCGGGTCCTGTCGGGTACCCGGGTCGGGTCCCCTGGACAGGTCGGCACCCCGGCCCCGGGTCACGGGGTCATGTCGGGTCGCTGTCCCGGGTACCAGTGTCAGGTGACCACCCCGGCCCCGGGAGACGGAGTCATACCGGGTCCCCGGCCCGGGTCCCCGGGTTGCATCGGGACACCAGCGAAGGACCACCGGGTCCTGTCGGGTCCCCGGCCCGGGTCCCCTGGACAGGTCGTTAACCCGGCCCCAGGTCACCGGGTCATGTCGCGCACCCGGCCTGGTTCCCAGGTTCCGGTGACCACCCCGGCACCAGGACCCCGGGTCCCGTGGGGACCCCGGACCCAGGTCAGCGGGTCACGTGGGGACACCGGCCCCAGGTCACCGCGTCAGGTCGGGACCCCGAACCCAGGTCCACGAGTCCGTCGACACCACAGCCCCGGGTCACCGGGTCGTGTCGGGTAACCGGCCTGGTTCCAAGGTTCCGATGACCACCCCGGCACCAGGACCCCGGGTCACGTGGGGACACCGGCCCCAGGTGACCGGGTCAGGTGGGGACACCGGCCCCAGGTCAGCGGGTCACGTGGGGTCACCGGCCCCAGGTCAGCGGGTCACGTGGGGTCACCGGCCCCAGGTGACCGGGTCACGTGGGGTCACCGGCCCCAGGTGACCGGGTCACGTGGGGTCACCGGCCCCAGGTGACCGGGTCACGTGGGGACACCGGCCCCAGGTGACCGGGTCACGTGGGGTCACCGGCCCCAGGTGACCGGGTCACGTGGGGTCACCGGCCCCAGGTGTCCGGGTCACGTGGGGTCACCGGCCCCAGGTGACCGGGTCACGTGGGGTCACCGGCCCCAGGTGACCGGGTCACGTGGGGTCACCGGCCCCAGGTGACCGGGTCACGTGGGGACACCGGCCCCAGGTGACCGGGTCACGTGGGGTCACCGGCCCCAGGTGACCTGGTCACGTGGGGTCACCGGCCCCAGGTGACCGGGTCACGTGGGGTCACCGGCCCCAGGTGACCGGGTCACGTGGGGACACCGGCCCCAGGTGACCGGGTCACGTGGGGTCACCGGCCCCAGGTGACCGGGTCACGTGGGGTCACCGGACCCAGGTCAGCGGGTCACGTGGGGACACCGGCCCCAGGTAACCGGGTCATACCGAGTCCCCGGACCCAGGTCACCGGGTCAGTTCGGGACCCCGGACCCAGGTCGGGTCATGTCACGTCCCATGCCCGGGTCCCCGGGTTGGATTTTTACCCAGGCCCCGGGTCACAGGATCATGTCGGGTCAACGGCCTGGGTACAAGGGTCTGGTGACCACCCCGACCCCAGGTCCCCGGGTCATGACGGGACACCGGACCAGGTCCCCGAGTCCGGTCGACACCACAGCCCCAGGTCACCGGGTCATGTCGGGACCCAGCCCGGGTCCCCGGGACGGGTTTTTACCCCAGCCGCAGATCACCGGGTCCTGTCGGGTACCCGGGTCGGGTCCCCTGGACAGGTCGGCACCCCGGCCCCGGGTCACGGGGTCATGTCGGGTCGCTGTCCCGGGTACCAGTGTCAGGTGACCACCCCGGCCCCGGGAGACGGAGTCATACCGGGTCCCCGGCCCGGGTCCCCGGGTTGCATCGGGACACCAGCGAAGGACCACCGGGTCCTGTCGGGTCCCCGGCCCGGGTCCCCTGGACAGGTCGTTAACCCGGCCCCAGGTCACCGGGTCATGTCGCGCACCCGGCCTGGTTCCCAGGTTCCGGTGACCACCCCGGCACCAGGACCCCGGGTCCCGTGGGGACCCCGGACCCAGGTCAGCGGGTCACGTGGGGACACCGGCCCCAGGTCACCGCGTCAGGTCGGGACCCCGAACCCAGGTCCACGAGTCCGTCGACACCACAGCCCTGGGTCACCGGGTCGTGTCGGGTAACCGGCCTGGTTCCAAGGTTCCGATGACCACCCCGGCACCAGGACCCCGGGTCACGTGGGGACACCGGCCCCAGGTGACCGGGTCACGTGGGGACACCGGCCCCAGGTCATCGGGTCACGTGGGGTCACCGGCCCCAGGTGACCGGGTCACGTGGGGTCACCGGCCCCAGGTGACCGGGTCACGTGGGGTCACCGGCCCCAGGTGACCGGGTCACGTGGGGTCACCGGACCCAGGTGACCGGGTCACGTGGGGTCACCGGCCCCAGGTCAGCGGGTCACGTGGGGACACCGGCCCCAGGTCACCGGGTCACGTGGGGTCACCGGCCCCAGGTCACCGGGTCACGTGGGGTCACCGGCCCCAGGTCAGCGGGTCACGTGGGGTCACCGGCCCCAGGTGACCGGGTCACGTGGGGACACCGGCCCCAGGTGACCGGGTCACGTGGGGTCACCGGCCCCAGGTCAGCGGGTCACGTGGGGACACCGGCCCCAGGTCACCGGGTCACGTGGGGTCACCGGCCCCAGGTGACCGGGTCACGTGGGGTCACCGGCCCCAGGTGACCGGGTCATGTTGGGTCACCGGCCCCAGGTGACCGGGTCACGTGGGGACACCGGCCCCAGGTGACCGGGTCACGTGGGGTCACAGGCCCCAGGTGACCGGGTCACGTGGGGTCACCGGCCCCAGGTGACCGGGTCACGTGGGGACACCGGCCCCAGGTGACCGGGTCACGTGGGGTCACCGGCCCCAGGTCAGCGGGTCACGTGGGGACACCGGTCCCAGGTAACCGGGTCATACCGAGTCCCCGGACCCAGGTCACCAGGTCAGTTCGGGACCCCGGACCCAGGTCGGGTCATGTCACGTCCCATGCCCGGGTCCCCGGGTTGGATTTTTACCCAGGCCCCGGGTCACAGGGTCATGTCGGGTCAACGGCCTGGGTACAAGGGTCTGGTGACCACCCCGACCCCAGGTCCCCGGGTCATGACGGGACACCGGACCAGGTCCCCGAGTCCGGTCGACACCACAGCCCCAGGTCACCGGGTCATGTCGGGACCCAGCCCGGGTCCCCGGGACGGGTTTTTACCCCAGCCGCAGATCACCGGGTCCTGTCGGGTACCCGGGTCGGGTCCCCTGGACAGGTCGGCACCCCACAGCCCCGGGTCACGGGGTCATGTCGGGTCGCTGTCCCGGGTACCAGTGTCAGGTGACCACCCCGGCCCCGGGAGACGGAGTCATACCGGGTCCCCGGCCCGGGTCCCCGGGTTGCATCGGGACAAAAGCACCGGATCACTGGATCACGTGGGGGCCCGGGCCCGGGTCCCCGGGTTGCATCGGGACACCAGCGAAGGACCACCGGGTCCTGTCGGGTCCCAGGCCCGGGTCCCCTGGACAGGTCGTTAACCCGGCCCCAGGTCACCGGGTCATGTCGCGCACCCGGCCTGGTTCCCACGTTCCGATGACCACCCCGGCACCAGGACCCCGGGTCCCGTGGGGACCCCGGCCCCAGGTCAGCGGGTCACGTGGGGACACCGGCCCCAGGTCACTGCGTCAGGTCGGGACCCCGAACCCAGGTCCACGAGTCCGTCGACACCACAGCCCCGGGTCACCGGGTCGTGTCGGGTAACCGGCCTGGTTCCCAGGTTCCGATGACCACCCCGGCACCAGGACTCTGGGTCACGTGGGGACACCGGCCCCAGGTCACCGGGTCACGTGGGGTCACCGGACCCAGGTGACCCGGTCAAGTGGGGACACCGGCCCCAGGTGACCGTGTCACGTGGGGTCACCGGCACCAGGTGACCGGGTCACGTGGGGTCACCGGCCCCAGGTGACCTGGTCACGTGGGGTCACCGGCCCCAGGTGACCGGGTCACGTGGGGTCACCGGCCCCAGGTGACCGGGTCACGTGAGGTCACCGGCCCCAGGTGACCGGGTCACGTGGGGTCACCGGCCCCAGGTGACCGGGTCACGTGGGGTCACCGGCCCCAGGTGACCGGGTCACGTGGGGTCACTGGCACCAGGTGACCGGGTCACGTGGGGACACCGGCCCCAGGTGACCGGGTCACGTGGGGACACCGGCCCCAGGTGACCGGGTCACGTGGGGTCACCGGCCCCAGGTCAGCGGGTCACGTGGGGTCACCGGCCCCAGGTGACCGGGTCACGTGGGGTCACCGGCCCCAGGTGACCGGGTCACGTGGGGTCACCGGCCCCAGGTGACCTGGTCACGTGGTGTCACCGGCCCCAGGTGACCGGGTCACGTGGGGTCACCGGCCCCAGGTGACCGGGTCACGTGGGGACACCGGCCTCAGGTCAGCGGGTCACGTGGGGACACCTGCCCCAGGTCAGCGGGTCACCTGGGGACCCCGGACCCAGGTCAGCGGGTCACGTGGGGACACCGGCCCCAGGTAACCGGGTCATACCGAGTCCCCGGACCCAGGTCACCGGGTCAGTTCGGGACCCCGGACCCAGGTCGGGTCATGTCACGTCCCATGCCCGGGTCCCCGGGTTGGATTTTTACCCAGGCCCCGGGTCACAGGGTCATGTCGGGTCAACGGCCTGGGTACAAGGGTCTGGTGACCACCCCGACCCCAGGTCCCCGGGTCATGACGGGACACCGGACCAGGTCCCCGAGTCCGGTCGACACCACAGCCCCAGGTCACCGGGTCATGTCGGGACCCAGCCCGGGTCCCCGGGACGCGTTTTTACCCCAGCCGCAGATCACCGGGTCCTGTCGGGTACCCGGGTCGGGTCCCCTGGACAGGTCGGCACCCCGGCCCCGGGTCACGGGGTCATGTCGGGTCGCTGTCCCGGGTACCAGTGTCAGGTGACCACCCCGGCCCCGGGAGACGGAGTCATACCGGGTCCCCGGCCCGGGTCCCCGGGTTGCATCGGGACAAAAGCACCGGATCACTGGATCACATGGGGGCCCGGGCCCGGGTCCCCGGGTTGCATCGGGACACCAGCGAAGGACCACCGGGTCCTGTCGGGTCCCCGGCCCGGGTCCCCTGGACAGGTCATTAATCCGGCCCCAGGTCACCGGGTCATGTCGCGCACCCGGCCTGGTTCCCACGTTCCGGTGACCACCCCGGCACCAGGACCCCGGGTCCCGTGGGGACCCCGGCCCCAGGTGACCGGGTCACGCGGGGACACCGGCCCCAGGTGACCGGGTCACGTGGGGTCACCGGCCCCAGGTGACCGGGTCACGTGGGGTCACCGGCCCCAGGTCAGCGGGTCACGTGGGGTCACCGGCCCCAGGTTACCGGGTCACGTGGGGTCACCGGCCCCAGGTGACCGGGTCACGTGGGGTCACCGGCCCCAGGTCAGCGGGTCACGTGGCGTCACCGGCCCCAGGTCAGCGGGTCACGTGAGGTCACCGGCCCCAGGTGACCGGGTCACGTGGGGTCACCGGCCCCAGGTGACCGGGTCACGTGGGGTCACCGGCACCAGGTGACCGGGTCACGTGGGGACACCGGCCCCAGGTGACCGGGTCACGTGGGGTCACCGGCCCCAGGTGACCGGGTCACGTGGGGTCACCGGCCCCAGGTGACCCGGTCACGTGGGGTCACCGGCCCCAGGTGACCGGGTCACGTGGGGACCCCGGACCCAGGTGACCGGGTCACGTGGGGTCACCGGCCCCAGGTGACCGGGTCACGTGGGGTCACCGGCCCCAGGTGACCTGGTCACGTGGTGTCACCGGCCCCAGGTGACCGGGTCACGTGGGGTCACCGGCCCCAGGTGACCGGGTCACGTGGGGACACCGGCCTCAGGTCAGCGGGTCACGTGGGGACACCTGCCCCAGGTCAGCGGGTCACATTGGGACCCCGGACCCAGGTCAGCGGGTCACGTGGGGACACCGGCCCCAGGTAACCGGGTCATACCGAGTCCCCGGACCCAGGTCACCGGGTCAGTTCGGGACCCCGGACCCAGGTCGGGTCATGTCACGTCCCATGCCCGGGTCCCCGGGTTGGATTTTTACCCAGGCCCCGGGTCACAGGGTCATGTCGGGTCAACGGCCTGGGTACAAGGGTCTGGTGACCACCCCGACCCCAGGTCCCCGGGTCATGACGGGACACCGGACCAGGTCCCCGAGTCCGGTCGACACCACAGCCCCAGGTCACCGGGTCATGTCGGGACCCAGCCTGGGTCCCCGGGACGGGTTTTTACCCCAGCCGCAGATCACCGGGTCCTGTCGGGTACCCGGGTCGGGTCCCCTGGACAGGTCGGCACCCCGGCCCCGGGTCACGGGGTCATGTCGGGTCGCTGTCCCGGGTACCAGTGTCAGGTGACCACCCCGGCCCCGGGAGACGGAGTCATACCGGGTCCCCGGCCCGGGTCCCCGGGTTGCATCGGGACAAAAGCACCGGATCACTGGATCACGTGGGGGCCCGGGCCCGGGTCCCCGGGTTGCATCGGGACACCAGCGAAGGACCACCGGGTCCTGTCGGGTCCCCGGCCCGGGTCCCCTGGACAGGTCGTTAACCCGGCCCCAGGTCACCGGGTCATGTCGCGCACCCGGCCTGGTTCCCACGTTCCGGTGACCACCCCGGCACCAGGACCCCGGGTCCCGTGGGAACCCCGGCCCCAGGTGACCAGGTCACGCGGGGTCACCGGCCCCAGGTCAGCGGGTCACGTGGGGTCACCGGCCCCAGGTCAGCGGGTCACGTGGGGACACCGGACCCAGGTCAGCGGGTCACGTGGGGACACCGGCCCCAGGTCACCGCGTCAGGTCGGGACCCCGAACCCAGGTCCACGAGTCCGTCGACACCACAGCCCCGGGTCACCGGGTCGTGTCGGGAAACCGGCCTGGTTCCCAGGTTCCGATGACCACCCCGGCACCAGGACTCTGGGTCACGTGGGGACACCGGCCCCAGGTCACCGGGTCACGTGGGGTCACCGGACCCAGGTGACCCGGTCACGCGGGGACACCGGCCCCAGGTGACCGGGTCACGTGGGGTCACCGGCCCCAGGTGACCGGGTCACGTGGGGTCACCGGCCCCAGGTCAGCGGGTCACGTGGGGTCACCGGCCCCAGGTTACCGGGTCACGTGGGGTCACCGGCCCCAGGTGACCGGGTCACGTGGGGTCACCGGCCCCAGGTCAGCGGGTCACGTGGCGTCACCGGCCCCAGGTCAGCGGGTCACGTGAGGTCACCGGCCCCAGGTGACCGGGTCACGTGGGGTCACCGGCCCCAGGTGACCGGGTCACGTGGGGTCACCGGCACCAGGTGACCGGGTCACGTGGGGACACCGGCCCCAGGTGACCGGGTCACGTGGGGTCACCGGCCCCAGGTGACCGGGTCACGTGGGGTCACCGGCCCCAGGTGACCCGGTCACGTGGGGTCACCGGCCCCAGGTGACCGGGTCACGTGGGGACCCCGGACCCAGGTGACCGGGTCACGTGGGGTCACCGGCCCCAGGTGACCGGGTCACGTGGGGTCACCGGCCCCAGGTGACCTGGTCACGTGGTGTCACCGGCCCCAGGTGACCGGGTCACGTGGGGTCACCGGCCCCAGGTGACCGGGTCACGTGGGGACACCGGCCTCAGGTCAGCGGGTCACGTGGGGACACCTGCCCCAGGTCAGCGGGTCACATTGGGACCCCGGACCCAGGTCAGCGGGTCACGTGGGGACACCGGCCCCAGGTAACCGGGTCATACCGAGTCCCCGGACCCAGGTCACCGGGTCAGTTCGGGACCCCGGACCCAGGTCGGGTCATGTCACGTCCCATGCCCGGGTCCCCGGGTTGGATTTTTACCCAGGCCCCGGGTCACAGGGTCATGTCGGGTCAACGGCCTGGGTACAAGGGTCTGGTGACCACCCCGACCCCAGGTCCCCGGGTCATGACGGGACACCGGACCAGGTCCCCGAGTCCGGTCGACACCACAGCCCCAGGTCACCGGGTCATGTCGGGACCCAGCCTGGGTCCCCGGGACGGGTTTTTACCCCAGCCGCAGATCACCGGGTCCTGTCGGGTACCCGGGTCGGGTCCCCTGGACAGGTCGGCACCCCGGCCCCGGGTCACGGGGTCATGTCGGGTCGCTGTCCCGGGTACCAGTGTCAGGTGACCACCCCGGCCCCGGGAGACGGAGTCATACCGGGTCCCCGGCCCGGGTCCCCGGGTTGCATCGGGACAAAAGCACCGGATCACTGGATCACGTGGGGGCCCGGGCCCGGGTCCCCGGGTTGCATCGGGACACCAGCGAAGGACCACCGGGTCCTGTCGGGTCCCCGGCCCGGGTCCCCTGGACAGGTCGTTAACCCGGCCCCAGGTCACCGGGTCATGTCGCGCACCCGGCCTGGTTCCCACGTTCCGGTGACCACCCCGGCACCAGGACCCCGGGTCCCGTGGGAACCCCGGCCCCAGGTGACCAGGTCACGCGGGGTCACCGGCCCCAGGTCAGCGGGTCACGTGGGGTCACCGGCCCCAGGTCAGCGGGTCACGTGGGGACACCGGACCCAGGTCAGCGGGTCACGTGGGGACACCGGCCCCAGGTCACCGCGTCAGGTCGGGACCCCGAACCCAGGTCCACGAGTCCGTCGACACCACAGCCCCGGGTCACCGGGTCGTGTCGGGAAACCGGCCTGGTTCCCAGGTTCCGATGACCACCCCGGCACCAGGACTCTGGGTCACGTGGGGACACCGGCCCCAGGTCACCGGGTCACGTGGGGTCACCGGACCCAGGTGACCCGGTCACGTGGGGACACCGGCCCCAGGTGACCGGGTCACGTGGGGTCACCGGCACCAGGTGACCGGGTCACGTGGGGTCACCGGCCCCAGGTGACCGGGTCACGTGGGGTCACCGGCCCCAGGTCAGCGGGTCACGTGGGGTCACCGGCCCCAGGTGACCGGGTCACGTGGGGTCACCGGCCCCAGGTGACCGGGTCACGTGGGGTCACCGGCCCCAGGTGACCGGGTCACGTGGGGTCACCGGCCCCAGGTCAGCGGGTCACGTGGGGTCACCGGCCCCAGGTGACCGGGTCACGTGAGGTCACCGGCCCCAGGTGACCGGGTCACGTGGGGTCACCGGCCCCAGGTGACCGGGTCACGTGGGGTCACCGGCACCAGGTGACCGGGTCACGTGGGGACACCGGCCCCAGGTGACCGGGTCACGTGGGGTCACCGGCCCCAGGTCACCGGGTCACGTGGGGTCACCGGCCCCAGGTGACCCGGTCACGTGGGGTCACCGGCCCCAGGTGACCGGGTCACGTGGGGTCACCGGCCCCAGGTGACCGGGTCACGTGGGGTCACCGGCCCCAGGTCAGCGGGTCACGTGGGGACACCGGCCCCAGGTGACCGGGTCACGTGGGGTCACCGGCCCCAGGTGACCGGGTCACGTGGGGACACCGGCTCCAGGTGACCGGGTCACGTGGGGTCACCGGCCCCAGGTCAGCGGGTCACGTGGGGACACCGGCCCCAGGTAACCAAGGCATGTCGGGACCCAGCCCGGGTCCCCGGGACGGGTTTTTACCCCAGCCGCAGATCACCGGGTCCTGTCGGGTCCCCGGCCCGGGTCCCCTGGACAGGTCGATAACCCGGCCCCAGGTCACCCGGTCATCTCGCGCACCCGGCCTGGTTCCCAGGTTCCGATGACCACCCCGGCACCAGGACCCCGGGTCACGTGGGGACACCGGCCCCAGGTGACCGGGTCACGTGGGGTCACCGGCCCCAGGTCAGCGGGTCACGTGGGGACCCCGGCCCCAGGTGACCGGGTCACGTGGGGACCCCGGACCCAGGTAACCGGGTCATACCGAGTCCCCGGACCCAGGTCACCGGGTCAGTTCGGGACCCCGGACCCAGGTCGGGTCATGTCATGTCCCATGCCCGGGTCCCCGGGTTGGATTTTTACCCAGGCCCCGGGTCACAGGGTCATGTCGGGTCAACGGCCTGGGTACAAGGGTCTGGTGACCACCCCGACCCCAGGTCCCCGGGTCATGACGGGACACCGGACCAGGTCCCCGAGTCCGGTCGACACCACAGCCCCAGGTCACCGGGTCATGTCGGGACCCAGCCCGGGTCCCCGGGACGGGTTTTTACCCCAGCCGCAGATCACCGGGTCCTGTCGGGTACCCGGGTCGGGTCCCCTGGACAGGTCGGCACCCCGGCCCCGGGTCACGGGGTCATGTCGGGTCGCTGTCCCGGGTACCAGTGTCAGGTGACCACCCCGGCCCCGGGAGACGGAGTCATACCGGGTCCCCGGCCCAGGTCCCCGGGTTGCATCGGGACAAAAGCACCGGATCACTGGATCACGTGGGGGCCCGGGCCCGGGTCCCCGGGTTGCATCGGGACACCAGCGAAGGACCACCGGGTCCTGTCGGGTCCCCGGCCCGGGTCCCCTGGACAGGTCGTTAACCCGGCCCCAGATCACCGGGTCGTGTCGGGTAACCGGCCTGGTTCCCAGGTTCCGGTGACCACCCCGGCACCAGGACCCCGGGTCCCGTGGGGACCCCGGCCCCAGGTGACCGGGTCCCGTGGGGACCCCGGCCCCAGGTCAGCGGGTCACGTGGGGACACCGGCCCCAGGTCACTGCGTCAGGTCGGGACCCCGAACCCAGGTCCACGAGTCCGTCGACACCACAGCCCCGGGTCACCGGGTCGTGTCGGGTAACCGGCCTGGTTCCCAGGTTCCGATGACCACCCCGGCACCAGGACTCTGGGTCACGTGGGGACACCGGCCCCAGGTCACCGGGTCACGTGGGGTCACCGGACCCAGGTGACCCGGTCAAGTGGGGACACCGGCCCCAGGTGACCGTGTCACGTGGGGTCACCGGCACCAGGTGACCGGGTCACGTGGGGTCACCGGCCCCAGGTGACCTGGTCACGTGGGGTCACCGGCCCCAGGTGACCGGGTCACGTGGGGTCACCGGCCCCAGGTTACCGGGTCACGTGAGGTCACCGGCCCCAGGTGACCGGGTCACGTGGGGTCACCGGCCCCAGGTGACCGGGTCACGTGGGGTCACCGGCCCCAGGTGACCGGGTCACGTGGGGTCACTGGCACCAGGTGACCGGGTCACGTGGGGACACCGGCCCCAGGTGACCGGGTCACGTGGGGACACCGGCCCCAGGTGACCGGGTCACGTGGGGTCACCGGCCCCAGGTCAGCGGGTCACGTGGGGTCACCGGCCCCAGGTGACCGGGTCACGTGGGGACACCGGCCCCAGGTGACCTGGTCACGTGGGGTCACCGGCCCCAGGTGACCTGGTCACGTGGTGTCACCGGCCCCAGGTGACCGGGTCACGTGGGGTCACCGGCCCCAGGTGACCGGGTCACGTGGGGACACCGGCCTCAGGTCAGCGGGTCACGTGGGGACACCTGCCCCAGGTCAGCGGGTCACGTGGGGACCCCGGACCCAGGTCAGCGGGTCACGTGGGGACACCGGCCCCAGGTAACCGGGTCATACCGAGTCCCCGGACTCAGGTCACCGGGTCAGTTCGGGACCCCGGACCCAGGTCGGGTCATGTCACGTCCCATGCCCGGGTCCCCGGGTTGGATTTTTACCCAGGCCCCGGGTCACAGGGTCATGTCGGGTCAACGGCCTGGGTACAAGGGTCTGGTGACCACCCCGACCCCAGGTCCCCGGGTCATGATGGGACACCGGACCAGGTCCCCGAGTCCGGTCGACACCACAGCCCCAGGTCACCGGGTCATGTCGGGACCCAGCCCGGGTCCCCGGGACGCGTTTTTACCCCAGCCGCAGATCACCGGGTCCTGTCGGGTACCCGGGTCGGGTCCCCTGGACAGGTCGGCACCCCGGCCCCGGGTCACGGGGTCATGTCGGGTCGCTGTCCCGGGTACCAGTGTCAGGTGACCACCCCGGCCCCGGGAGACGGAGTCATACCGGGTCCCCGGCCCGGGTCCCCGGGTTGCATCGGGACAAAAGCACCGGATCACTGGATCACATGGGGGCCCGGGCCCGGGTCCCCGGGTTGCATCGGGACACCAGCGAAGGACCACCGGGTCCTGTCGGGTCCCCGGCCCGGGTCCCCTGGACAGGTCATTAATCCGGCCCCAGGTCACCGGGTCATGTCGCGCACCCGGCCTGGTTCCCACGTTCCGGTGACCACCCCGGCACCAGGACCCCGGGTCCCGTGGGGACCCCGGCCCCAGGTGACCGGGTCACGCGGGGACACCGGCCCCAGGTGACCGGGTCACGTGGGGTCACCGGCCCCAGGTGACCGGGTCACGTGGGGTCACCGGCCCCAGGTCAGCGGGTCACGTGGGGTCACCGGCCCCAGGTTACCGGGTCACGTGGGGTCACCGGCCCCAGGTGACCGGGTCACGTGGGGTCACCGGCCCCAGGTCAGCGGGTCACGTGAGGTCACCGGCCCCAGGTGACCGGGTCACGTGGGGTCACCGGCCCCAGGTGACCGGGTCACGTGGGGTCACCGGCACCAGGTGACCGGGTCACGTGGGGACACCGGCCCCAGGTGACCGGGTCACGTGGGGTCACCGGCCCCAGGTGACCGGGTCACGTGGGGTCACCGGCCCCAGGTGACCCGGTCACGTGGGGTCACCGGCCCCAGGTGACCGGGTCACGTGGGGACCCCGGACCCAGGTGACCGGGTCACGTGGGGTCACCGGCCCCAGGTGACCGGGTCACGTGGGGTCACCGGCCCCAGGTGACCTGGTCACGTGGTGTCACCGGCCCCAGGTGACCGGGTCACGTGGGGTCACCGGCCCCAGGTGACCGGGTCACGTGGGGACACCGGCCTCAGGTCAGCGGGTCACGTGGGGACACCTGCCCCAGGTCAGCGGGTCACATTGGGACCCCGGACCCAGGTCAGCGGGTCACGTGGGGACACCGGCCCCAGGTAACCGGGTCATACCGAGTCCCCGGACCCAGGTCACCGGGTCAGTTCGGGACCCCGGACCCAGGTCGGGTCATGTCACGTCCCATGCCCGGGTCCCCGGGTTGGATTTTTACCCAGGCCCCGGGTCACAGGGTCATGTCGGGTCAACGGCCTGGGTACAAGGGTCTGGTGACCACCCCGACCCCAGGTCCCCGGGTCATGACGGGACACCGGACCAGGTCCCCGAGTCCGGTCGACACCACAGCCCCAGGTCACCGGGTCATGTCGGGACCCAGCCTGGGTCCCCGGGACGGGTTTTTACCCCAGCCGCAGATCACCGGGTCCTGTCGGGTACCCGGGTCGGGTCCCCTGGACAGGTCGGCACCCCGGCCCCGGGTCACGGGGTCATGTCGGGTCGCTGTCCCGGGTACCAGTGTCAGGTGACCACCCCGGCCCCGGGAGACGGAGTCATACCGGGTCCCCGGCCCGGGTCCCCGGGTTGCATCGGGACAAAAGCACCGGATCACTGGATCACGTGGGGGCCCGGGCCCGGGTCCCCGGGTTGCATCGGGACACCAGCGAAGGACCACCGGGTCCTGTCGGGTCCCCGGCCCGGGTCCCCTGGACAGGTCGTTAACCCGGCCCCAGGTCACCGGGTCATGTCGCGCACCCGGCCTGGTTCCCACGTTCCGGTGACCACCCCGGCACCAGGACCCCGGGTCCCGTGGGAACCCCGGCCCCAGGTGACCAGGTCACGTGGGGTCACCGGCCCCAGGTCAGCGGGTCACGTGGGGTCACCGGCCCCAGGTGACCGGGTCACGTGGGGACACCGGACCCAGGTCAGCGGGTCACGTGGGGACACCGGCCCCAGGTCACCGCGTCAGGTCGGGACCCCGAACCCAGGTCCACGAGTCCGTCGACACCACAGCCCCGGGTCACCGGGTCGTGTCGGGAAACCGGCCTGGTTCCCAGGTTCCGATGACCACCCCGGCACCAGGACTCTGGGTCACGTGGGGACACCGGCCCCAGGTCACCGGGTCACGTGGGGTCACCGGACCCAGGTGACCCGGTCACGTGGGGACACCGGCCCCAGGTGACCGGGTCACGTGGGGTCACCGGCCCCAGGTGACCGGGTCACGTGGGGTCACCGGCCCCAGGTGACCGGGTCACGTGGGGTCACCGGCCCCAGGTCAGCGGGTCACGTGGGGTCACCGGCCCCAGGTGACCGGGTCACGTGGGGTCACCGGCCCCAGGTGACCGGGTCACGTGGGGTCACCGGCCCCAGGTGACCGGGTCACGTGGGGTCACCGGCCCCAGGTGACCGGGTCACGTGAGGTCACCGGCCCCAGGTGACCGGGTCACGTGGGGTCACCGGCCCCAGGTGACCGGGTCACGTGGGGTCACCGGCCCCAGGTGACCGGGTCACGTGGGGACACCGGCCCCAGGTGACCGGGTCACGTGGGGTCACCGGCCCCAGGTCACCGGGTCACGTGGGGTCACCGGCCCCAGGTGACCCGGTCACGTGGGGTCACCGGCCCCAGGTGACCGGGTCACGTGGGGTCACCGGCCCCAGGTGACCGGGTCACGTGGGGTCACCGGCCCCAGGTCAGCGGGTCACGTGGGGACACCGGCCCCAGGTGACCGGGTCACGTGGGGTCACCGGCCCCAGGTGACCGGGTCACGTGGGGACACCGGCTCCAGGTGACCGGGTCACGTGGGGTCACCGGCCCCAGGTCAGCGGGTCACGTGGGGACACCGGCCCCAGGTAACCAAGGCATGTCGGGACCCAGCCCGGGTCCCCGGGACGGGTTTTTACCCCAGCCGCAGATCACCGGGTCCTGTCGGGTCCCCGGCCCGGGTCCCCTGGACAGGTCGATAACCCGGCCCCAGGTCACCCGGTCATCTCGCGCACCCGGCCTGGTTCCCAGGTTCCGATGACCACCACGGCACCAGGACCCCGGGTCACGTGGGGACACCGGCCCCAGGTGACCGGGTCACGTGGGGTCACCGGCCCCAGGTCAGCGGGTCACGTGGGGACCCCGGCCCCAGGTGACCGGGTCACGTGGGGACCCCAGACCCAGGTAACCGGGTCATACCGAGTCCCCGGACCCAGGTCACCGGGTCAGTTCGGGACCCCGGACCCAGGTCGGGTCATGTCACGTCCCATGCCCGGGTCCCCGGATTGGATTTTTACCCAGGCCCCGGGTCACAGGGTCATGTCGGGTCAACGGCCTGGGTACAAGGGTCTGGTGACCACCCCGACCCCAGGTCCCCGGGTCATGACGGGACACCGGACCAGGTCCCCGAGTCCGGTCGACACCACAGCCCCAGGTCACCGGGTCATGTCGGGACCCAGCCCGGGTCCCCGGGACGGGTTTTTACCCCAGCCGCAGATCACCGGGTCCTGTCGGGTACCCGGGTCGGGTCCCCTGGACAGGTCGGCACCCCGGCCCCGGGTCACGGGGTCATGTCGGGTCGCTGTCCCGGGTACCAGTGTCAGGTGACCACCCCGGCCCCGGGAGACGGAGTCATACCGGGTCCCCGGCCCAGGTCCCCGGGTTGCATCGGGACAAAAGCACCGGATCACTGGATCACGTGGGGGCCCGGGCCCGGGTCCCCGGGTTGCATCGGGACACCAGCGAAGGACCACCGGGTCCTGTCGGGTCCCCGGCCCGGGTCCCCTGGACAGGTCGTTAACCCGGCCCCAGGTCACCGGGTCGTGTCGGGTAACCGGCCTGGTTCCCAGGTTCCGGTGACCACCCCGACACCAGGACCCCGGGTCCCGTGGGGACCCCGGCCCCAGGTGACCGGGTCACGTGGGGTCACCGGCCCCAGATCAGCGGGTCACGTGGGGTCACCGGCCCCAGGTCAGCGGGTCACGTGGGGTCACCGGCCCCAGGTGACCGGGTCACGTGGGGTCACCGGCCCCAGGTGACCTGGTCACGTGGGGTCACCGGCCCCAGGTGACCGGGTCACGTGGGGACACCGGCCCCAGGTGACCGGGTCACGTGGGGTCACCGGCACCAGGTGACTGGGTCACGTGGGGTCACCGGCCCCAGGTGACCTGGTCACGTGGGGTCACCGGCCCCAGGTGACCGGGTCACGTGGGGTCACCGGCCCCAGGTGACCGGGTCACGTGAGGTCACCGGCCCCAGGTGACCGGGTCACGTGGGGTCACCGGCCCCAGGTGACCGGGTCACGTGGGGTCACCGGCCCCAGGTGACCTGGTCACGTGGGGTCACCGGCCCCAGGTGACCGGGTCACGTGGGGTCACCGGCCCCAGGTGACCGGGTCACGTGAGGTCACCGGCCCCAGGTGACCGGGTCACGTGGGGTCACCGGCCCCAGGTGACCGGGTCACGTGGGGTCACCGGCCCCAGGTGACCGGGTCACGTGGGGTCACCGGCCCCAGGTGTTCGGGTCACGTGGGGTCACCGGCCCCAGGTGACCGGGTCACGTGGGGTCACCGGACCCAGGTCAGCGGGTCACGTGGGGACACCGGCCCCAGGTAACCGGGTCATACCGAGTCCCCGGACCCAGGTCACCGGGTCAGTTCGGGACCCCGGACCCAGGTCGGGTCATGTCACGTCCCATGCCCGGGTCCCCGGGTTGGATTTTTACCCAGGCCCCGGGTCACAGGGTCATGTCGGGTCAACGGCCTGGGTACAAGGGTCTGGTGACCACCCCGACCCCAGGTCCCCGGGTCATGACGGGACACCGGACCAGGTCCCCGAGTCCGGTCGACACCACAGCCCCAGGTCACCGGGTCATGTCGGGACCCAGCCCGGGTCCCCGGGACGGGTTTTTACCCCAGCCGCAGATCACCGGGTCCTGTCGGGTACCCGGGTCGGGTCCCCTGGACAGGTCGGCACCCCGGCCCCGGGTCACGGGGTCATGTCGGGTCGCTGTCCCGGGTACCAGTGTCAGGTGACCACCCCGGCCCCGGGAGACGGAGTCATACCGGGTCCCCGGCCCGGGTCCCCGGGTTGCATCGGGACACCAGCGAAGGACCACCGGGTCCTGTCGGGTCCCCGGCCCGGGTCCCCTGGACAGGTCGTTAACCCGGCCCCAGGTCACCGGGTCATGTCGCGCACACGGCCTGGTTCCCAGGTTCCGGTGACCACCCCGGCACCAGGACCCCGGGTCCCGTGGGGACCCCGGACCCAGGTCAGCGGGTCACGTGGGGACACCGGCCCCAGGTCACCGCGTCAGGTCGGGACCCCGAACCCAGGTCCACGAGTCCGTCGACACCACAGCCCCGGGTCACCGGGTCGTGTCGGGTAACCGGCCTGGTTCCAAGGTTCCGATGACCACCCCGGCACGAGGACCCCGGGTCACGTGGGGACACCGGCCCCAGGTGACCGGGTCACGTGGGGACACCGGCCCCAGGTCATCGGGTCACGTGGGGACACCGGCCCCAGGTCATCGGGTCACGTGGGGTTACCGGCCCCAGGTGACCGGGTCACGTGGGGTCACCGGCCCCAGGTGACCGGGTCACGTGGGGTCACCGGCCCCAGGTGACCGGGTCACGTGGGGTCACCGGACCCAGGTGACCGGGTTACGTGGGTACACCGGCACCAGGTGACCGGGTCACGTGGGGTCACCGGCCCCAGGTGACCGGGTCACGTGGGGTCACCGGCCCCAGGTGTTCGGGTCACGTGAGGTCACCGGCCCCAGGTCACCGGTTCACGTGGGGTCACCGGCCCCAGGTCAGCGGGTCACGTGGGGTCACCGGCCCCAGGTGACCGGGTCACGTGGGGTCACCGGCCCCAGGTGACCGGGTCACGTGGGGTCACCGGCACCAGGTGACCGGGTCACGTGGGGACACCGGCCCCAGGTGACCGGGTCACGTGGGGTCACCGGCCCCAGGTCAGCGGGTCACGTGGGGACACCGGCCCCAGGTAACCAAGGCATGTCGGGACCCAGCCCGGGTCCCCGGGACGGGTTTTTACCCCAGCCGCAGATCACCGGGTCCTGTCGGGTCCCCGGCCCGGGTCCCCTGGACAGGTCGATAACCCGGCCCCAGGTCACCCGGTGATCTCGCGCACCCGGCCTGGTTCCCAGGTTCCGATGACCACCCCGGCACCAGGACCCCGGGTCACTTGGGGTCACCGGCCCCAGGTGACCGGGTCACGTGGGGTCACCGGCCCCAGGTCAGCGGGTCACGTGGGGTCACCGGCCCCAGGTGACCGGGTCACGTGGGGACACCGGCCCCAGGTGACCGGGTCACGTGGGGTCACCGGCCCCAGGTCAGCGGGTCACGTGGGGACACCGGCCCCAGGTCACCGGGTCACGTGGGGACACCGGCCCCAGGTGACCGGGTCACGTGGGGTCACCGGCCCCAGGTGACCGGGTCACGTGGGGTCACCGGACCCAGGTCAGCGGGTCACGTGGGGACACCGGCCCCGGGTAACCGGGTCATACCCAGTCCCCGGACCCAGGTCACCAGGTCAGTTCGGGACCCCGGACCCAGGTCGGGTCATGTCACGTCCCATGCCCGGGTCCCCGGGTTGGATTTTTACCCAGGCCCCGGGTCACAGGGTCATGTCGGGTCAACGGCCTGGGTACAAGGGTCTGGTGACCACCCCGACCCCAGGTCCCCGGGTCATGACGGGACACCGGACCAGGTCCCCGAGTCCGGTCGACACCACAGCCCCAGGTCACCGGGTCATGTCGGGACCCAGCCCGGGTCCCCGGGACGGGTTTTTACCCCAGCCGCAGATCACCGGGTCCTGTCGGGTACCCGGGTCGGGTCCCCTGGACAGGTCGGCACCCCGGCCCCGGGTCACGGGGTCATGTCGGGTCGCTGTCCCGGGTACCAGTGTCAGGTGACCACCCCGGCCCCGGGAGACGGAGTCATACCGGGTCCCCGGCCCGGGTCCCCGGGTTGCATCGGGACACCAGCGAAGGACCACCGGGTCCTGTCGGGTCCCCGGCCCGGGTCCCCTGGACAGGTCGTTAACCCGGCCCCAGGTCACCGGGTCATGTCGCGCACCCGGCCTGGTTCCCAGGTTCCGGTGACCACCCCGGCACCAGGACCCCGGGTCACGTGGGGACACCGGCCCCAGGTCACCGGGTCACGTGGGGACACCGGCCCCAGGTCATCGGGTCACGTGGGGTCACCGGCCCTAGGTGACCGGGTCACGTGGGGTCACCGGCCCCAGGTGACCGGGTCACGTGGGGTCACCGGCCCCAGGTCAGCGGGTCACGTGGGGTCACCGGCCCCAGGTGACCGGGTCACGTGGGGACACCGGCCCCAGGTGACCGGGTCACGTGGGGTCACCGGCCCCAGGTGACCGGGTCACGTGGGGTCACCGGCCCCAGGTGACCTGGTCACGTGGGGTCACCGGCCCCAGGTGACCGGGTCACGTGGGGTCACCGGCCCCAGGTGACCGGGTCACGTGGGGACACCGGCCCCAGGTGACCGGGTCACGTGGGGTCACCGGCCCCAGGTGACCGGGTCACGTGGGGTCACCGGACCCAGGTCAGCGGGTCACGTGGGGACACCGGCCCCAGGTAACCGGGTCATACCGAGTCCCCGGACCCAGGTCACCGGGTCAGTTCGGGACCCCGGACCCAGGTCGGGTCATGTCACGTCCCATGCCCGGGTCCCCGGGTTGGATTTTTACCCAGGCCCCGGGTCACAGGGTCATGTCGGGTCAACGGCCTGGGTACAAGGGTCTGGTGACCACCCCGACCCCAGGTCCCCGGGTCATGACGGGACACCGGACCAGGTCCCCGAGTCCGGTCGACACCACAGCCCCAGGTCACCGGGTCATGTCGGGACCCAGCCCGGGTCCCCGGGACGGGTTTTTACCCCAGCCGCAGATCACCGGGTCCTGTCGGGTACCCGGGTCGGGTCCCCTGGACAGGTCGGCACCCCGGCCCCGGGTCACGGGGTCATGTCGGGTCGCTGTCCCGGGTACCAGTGTCAGGTGACCACCCCGGCCCCGGGAGACGGAGTCATACCGGGTCCCCGGCCCGGGTCCCCGGGTTGCATCGGGACACCAGCGAAGGACCACCGGGTCCTGTCGGGTCCCCGGCCCGGGTCCCCTGGACAGGTCGTTAACCCGGCCCCAGGTCACCGGGTCATGTCGCGCACACGGCCTGGTTCCCAGGTTCCGGTGACCACCCCGGCACCAGGACCCCGGGTCCCGTGGGGACCCCGGACCCAGGTCAGCGGGTCACGTGGGGACACCGGCCCCAGGTCACCGCGTCAGGTCGGGACCCCGAACCCAGGTCCACGAGTCCGTCGACACCACAGCCCCGGGTCACCGGGTCGTGTCGGGTAACCGGCCTGGTTCCAAGGTTCCGATGACCACCCCGGCACCAGGACCCCGGGTCACGTGGGGACACCGGCCCCAGGTGACCGGGTCACGTGGGGACACCGGCCCCAGGTCATCGGGTCACGTGGGGTTAAAGGCCCCAGGTGACCGGGTCACGTGGGGTCACCGGCCCCAGGTGACCTGGTCACGTGGGGTCACCGGCCCCAGGTGACCGGGTCACGTGGGGTCACCGGCCCCAGGTGACCGGGTCACGTGGGGTTACCGGCCCCAGGTGACCGGGTCACGTGGGGTCACCGGCCCCAGGTGACCGGGTTACGTGGGTACACCGGCCCCAGGTGACCGGGTCACGTGGGGTCACCGGCCCCAGGTGACCGGGTCACGTGGGGTCACCGGCCCCAGGTGTTCGGGTCACGTGAGGTCACCGGCCCCAGGTCACCGGTTCACGTGGGGTCACCGGCCCCAGGTCAGCGGGTCACGTGGGGTCACCGGCCCCAGGTGACCGGGTCACGTGGGGTCACCGGCCCCAGGTCAGCGGGTCACGTGGGGTCACCGGCACCAGGTGACCGGGTCACGTGGGGACACCGGCCCCAGGTGACCGGGTCACGTGGGGTCACCGGCCCCAGGTCAGCGGGTCACGTGGGGACACCGGCCCCAGGTAACCAAGGCATGTCGGGACCCAGCCCGGGTCCCCGGGACGGGTTTTTACCCCAGCCGCAGATCACCGGGTCCTGTCGGGTCCCCGGCCCGGGTCCCCTGGACAGGTCGATAACCCGGCCCCAGGTCACCCGGTGATCTCGCGCACCCGGCCTGGTTCCCAGGTTCCGATGACCACCCCGGCACCAGGACCCCGGGTCACTTGGGGTCACCGGCCCCAGGTGACCGGGTCACGTGGGGTCACCGGCCCCAGGTCAGCGGGTCACGTGGGGTCACCGGCCCCAGGTGACCGGGTCACGTGGGGACACCGGCCCCAGGTGACCGGGTCACGTGGGGTCACCGGCCCCAGGTCAGCGGGTCACGTGGGGACACCGGCCCCAGGTCACCGGGTCACGTGGGGACACCGGCCCCAGGTGACCGGGTCACGTGGGGTCACCGGCCCCAGGTGACCGGGTCACGTGGGGTCACCGGACCCAGGTCAGCGGGTCACGTGGGGACACCGGCCCCGGGTAACCGGGTCATACCCAGTCCCCGGACCCAGGTCACCAGGTCAGTTCGGGACCCCGGACCCAGGTCGGGTCATGTCACGTCCCATGCCCGGGTCCCCGGGTTGGATTTTTACCCAGGCCCCGGGTCACAGGGTCATGTCGGGTCAACGGCCTGGGTACAAGGGTCTGGTGACCACCCCGACCCCAGGTCCCCGGGTCATGACGGGACACCGGACCAGGTCCCCGAGTCCGGTCGACACCACAGCCCCAGGTCACCGGGTCATGTCGGGACCCAGCCCGGGTCCCCGGGACGGGTTTTTACCCCAGCCGCAGATCACCGGGTCCTGTCGGGTACCCGGGTCGGGTCCCCTGGACAGGTCGGCACCCCGGCCCCGGGTCACGGGGTCATGTCGGGTCGCTGTCCCGGGTACCAGTGTCAGGTGACCACCCCGGCCCCGGGAGACGGAGTCATACCGGGTCCCCGGCCCGGGTCCCCGGGTTGCATCGGGACACCAGCGAAGGACCACCGGGTCCTGTCGGGTCCCCGGCCCGGGTCCCCTGGACAGGTCGTTAACCCGGCCCCAGGTCACCGGGTCATGTCGCGCACCCGGCCTGGTTCCCAGGTTCCGGTGACCACCCCGGCACCAGGACCCCGGGTCCCGTGGGGACCCCGGCCCCAAGTCACCGGGTCACGTGGGGACACCGGCCCCAGGTCATCGGGTCACGTGGGGTCACCGGCCCTAGGTGACCGGGTCACGTGGGGTCACCGGCCCCAGGTGACCGGGTCACGTGGGGTCACCGGCCCCAGGTGACCGGGTCACGTGGGGTCACCGGCCCCAGGTGACCGGGTCACGTGGGGACACCGGACCCAGGTGACCGGGTCACGTGGGGTCACCGGCCCCAGGTGACCGGGTCACGTGGGGTCACCGGCCCCAGGTGACCTGGTCACGTGGGGTCACCGGCCCCAGGTGACCGGGTCACGTGGGGTCACCGGCCCCAGGTGACCGGGTCACGTGGGGTCACCGGCCCCAGGTGACCGGGTCACGTGGGGACACCGGCCCCAGGTGACCGGGTCACGTGGGGTCACCGGACCCAGGTCAGCGGGTCACGTGGGGACACCGGCCCCAGGTAACCGGGTCATACCGAGTCCCCGGACCCAGGTCACCGGGTCAGTTCGGGACCCCGGACCCAGGTCGGGTCATGTCACGTCCCATGCCCGGGTCCCCGGGTTGGATTTTTACCCAGGCCCCGGGTCACAGGGTCATGTCGGGTCAACGGCCTGGGTACAAGGGTCTGGTGACCACCCCGACCCCAGGTCCCCGGGTCATGACGGGACACCGGACCAGGTCCCCGAGTCCGGTCGACACCACAGCCCCAGGTCACCGGGTCATGTCGGGACCCAGCCCGGGTCCCCGGGACGGGTTTTTACTCCAGCCGCAGATCACCGGGTCCTGTCGGGTACCCGGGTCGGGTCCCCTGGACAGGTCGGCACCCCGGCCCCGGGTCACGGGGTCATGTCGGGTCGCTGTCCCGGGTACCAGTGTCAGGTGACCACCCCGGCCCCGGGAGACGGAGTCATACCGGGTCCCCGGCCCGGGTCCCCGGGTTGCATCGGGACACCAGCGAAGGACCACCAGGTCCTGTCGGGTCCCCGGCCCGGGTCCCCTGGACAGGTCGTTAACCCGGCCCCAGGTCACCGGGTCATGTCGCGCACCCGGCCTGGTTCCCAGGTTCCGGTGACCACCCCGGCACCAGGACCCCGGGTCACGTGGGGACCCCGGACCCAGGTCAGCGGGTCACGTGGGGACACCGGCCCCAGGTCACCGCGTCAGGTCGGGACCCCGAACCCAGGTCCACGAGTCCGTCGACACCACAGCCCCGGGTCACCGGGTCGTGTCGGGTAACCGGCCTGGTTCCAAGGTTCCGATGACCACCCCGGCACCAGGACCCCGGGTCACGTGGGGACACCGGCCCCAGGTGACCGGGTCACGTGGGGACACCGGCCCCAGGTCATCGGGTCACGTGGGGTCACCGGCCCCAGGTGACCGGGTCACGTGGGGTCACCGGCCCCAGGTGACCGGGTCACGTGGGGTCACCGGCCCCAGGTCACCGGGTCACGTGGGGTCACCGGCCCCAGGTCAGCGGGTCACGTGGGGTCACCGGCCCCAGGTGACCGGGTCACGTGGGGTCACCGGCCCCAGGTGACCGGGTCACGTGGGGTCACCGGCCCCAGGTGACCGGGTCACGTGGGGACACCGGCCCCAGGTGACCGGGTCATACCGAGTCCCCGGACCCAGGTCACCGGGTCAGTTCGGGACCCCGGACCCAGGTCGGGTCATGTCACGTCCCATGCCCGGGTCCCCGGGTTGGATTTTTACCCAGGCCCCGGGTCACAGGGTCATGTCGGGTCAACGGCCTGGGTACAAGGGTCTGGTGACCACCCCGACCCCAGGTCCCCGGGTCATGACGGGACACCGGACCAGGTCCCCGAGTCCGGTCGACACCACAGCCCCAGGTCACCGGGTCATGTCGGGACCCAGCCCGGGTCCCCGGGATGGGTTTTTACCCCAGCCGCAGATCACCGGGTCCTGTCGGGTACCCGGGTCGGGTCCCCTGGACAGGTCGGCACCCCGGCCCCGGGTCACGGGGTCATGTCGGGTCGCTGTCCCGGGTACCAGTGTCAGGTGACCACCCCGGCCCCGGGAGACGGAGTCATACCGGGTCCCCGGCCCGGGTCCCCGGGTTGCATCGGGACACCAGCGAAGGACCACCAGGTCCTGTCGGGTCCCCGGCCCGGGTCCCCTGGACAGGTCGTTAACCCGGCCCCAGGTCACCGGGTCATGTCGCGCACCCGGCCTGGTTCCCAGGTTCCGGTGACCACCCCGGCACCAGGACCCCGGGTCCCGTGGGGACCCCGGACCCAGGTCAGCGGGTCACGTGGGGACACCGGCCCCAGGTCACCGCGTCAGGTCGGGACCCCGAACCCAGGTCCACGAGTCCGTCGACACCACAGCCCCGGGTCACCGGGTCGTGTCGGGTAACCGGCCTGGTTCCAAGGTTCCGATGACCACCCCGGCACCAGGACCCCGGGTCACGTGGGGACACCGGCCCCAGGTGACCGGGTCACGTGGGGACACCGGCCCCAGGTGATCGGGTCACGTGGGGTCACCGGCCCCAGGTGACCGGGTCACGTGGGGTCACCGGCCCCAGGTGACCGGGTCACGTGGGGACACCGGCCCCAGGTGACCGGGTCACGTGGGGTCACCGGCCCCAGGTCACCGGGTCACGTGGGGTCACCGGCCCCAGGTGACCGGGTCACGTGGGGTCACCGGCCCCAGGTGACCGAGTCACGTGGGGACACCGGCCCCAGGTGACCGGGTCATACCGAGTCCCCGGACCCAGGTCACCGGGTCAGTTCGGGACCCCGGACCCAGGTCGGGTCATGTCACGTCCCATGCCCGGGTCCCCGGGTTGGATTTTTACCCAGGCCCCGGGTCACAGGGTCATGTCGGGTCAACGGCCTGGGTACAAGGGTCTGGTGACCACCCCGACCCCAGGTCCCCGGGTCATGACGGGACACCGGACCAGGTCCCCGAGTCCGGTCGACACCACAGCCCCAGGTCACCGGGTCATGTCGGGACCCAGCCCGGGTCCCCGGGACGGGTTTTTACCCCAGCCGCAGATCACCGGGTCCTGTCGGGTACCCGGGTCGGGTCCCCTGGACAGGTCGGCACCCCGGCCCCGGGTCACGGGGTCATGTCGGGTCGCTGTCCCGGGTACCAGTGTCAGGTGACCACCCCGGCCCCGGGAGATGGAGTCATACCGGGTCCCCGGCCCGGGTCCCCGGGTTGCATCGGGACACCAGCGAAGGACCACCGGGTCCTGTCGGGTCCCCGGCCCGGGTCCCCTGGACAGGTCGTTAACCCGGCCCCAGGTCACCGGGTCATGTCGCGCACCCGGCCTGGTTCCCAGGTTCTGGTGACCACCCCCGGCACCAGGACCCCGGGTCCCGTGGGGACCCCGGACCCAGGTCAGCGGGTCACGTGGGGACACCGGCCCCAGGTCACCGCGTCAGGTCGGGACCCCGAACCCAGGTCCACGAGTCCGTCGACACCACAGCCCCGGGTCACCGGGTCGTGTCGGGTAACCGGCCTGGTTCCAAGGTTCCGATGACCACCCCGGCACCAGGACCCCGGGTCACGTGGGGACACCGGCCCCAGGTGACCGGGTCACGTGGGGACACCGGCCCCAAGTCATCGGGTCACGTGGGGACACCGGCCCCAAGTCATCGGGTCACGTGGGGTCACCGGCCCCAGGTGACCGGGTCACGTGGGGTCACCGGCCCCAGGTGACCGGGTCACGTGGGGTTACCGGCCCGAGGTGACCGGGTCACGTGGGGTCACCGGCCCCAGGTGACCGGGTCACGTGGGGTCACCGGCCCCAGGTGACCGGGTCACGTGGGGTCACCGGACCCAGGTGACCGGGTCACGTGGGTACACCGGCACCAGGTGACCGGGTCACGTGGGGTCACCGGCCCCAGGTGACCGGGTCACGTGGGGTCACCGGCCCCAGGTGTTCGGGTCACGTGAGGTCACCGGCCCCAGGTGACCGGTTCACGTGGGGTCACCGGCCCCAGGTCAGCGGGTCACGTTGGGTCACCGGCCCCAGGTGACCGGGTCACGTGGGGTCACCGGCCCCAGGTCAGCAGGTCACGTGGGGACACCGGCCCCAGGTAACCGGGTCATACCGAGTCCCCGGACCCAGGTCACCGGGTCAGTTCGGGACCCCGGACCCAGGTCGGGTCATGTCACGTCCCATGCCCGGGTCCACGGGTTGGATTTTTACCCAGGCCCCGGGTCACAGGGTCATGTCGGGTCAACGGCCTGGGTACAAGTGTCTGGTGACCACCCCGACCCCAGGTCCCCGGGTCATGACGGGACACCGGACCAGGTCCCCGAGTCCGGTCGACACCACAGCCCCAGGTCACCGGGTCATGTCGGGACTCAGCCCGGGTCCCCGGGACGGGTTTTTACCCCAGCCGCAGATCACCGGGTCCTGTCGGGTACCCGGGTCGGGTCCCCTGGACAGGTCGGCACCCCGGCCCCGGGTCACGGGGTCATGTCGGGTCGCTGTCCCGGGTACCAGTGTCAGGTGACCACCCCGGCCCCGGGAGACGGAGTCATACCGGGTCCCCGGCCCGGGTCCCCGGGTTGCATCAGGACACCAGCGAAGGACCACCGGGTCCTGTCGGGTCCCCGGCCCGGGTCCCCTGGACAGGTCGTTAACCCGGCCCCAGGTCACCGGGTCATGTCGCGCACCCGGCCTGGTTCCCAGGTTCCGGTGACCACCCCGGCACCAGGACCCCGGGTCACGTGGGGACACCGGCCCCAGGTGACCGGGTCACGTGGGGACACCGGCCCCAGGTCATCGGGTCACGTGGGGTCACCGGCCCCAGGTGACCGGGTCACGTGGGGTCACCGGCACCAGGTGACCGGGTCACGTGGGGTCACCGGCCCCAGGTGACCGGGTCACGTGGGGTCACCGGCCCCAGGTGACCGGGTCACGTTGGGTCACCGGCCCCAGGTGACCGGGTCACGTGGGGTCACCGGCCCCAGGTGACCGGGTCACGTGGGGTCACCGGCCCCAGGTGACCGGGTCACGTGGGGACACCGGCCCCAGGTGACCGGGTCACGTGGGGTCACCGGCCCCAGGTGACCGGGTCACGTGGGGACACCGGCCCCAGGTGACCTGGTCACGTGGGGTCACCGGCCCCAGGTGACCGGGTCACGTGGGGTCACTGGCCCCAGGTGACCGGGTCACGTAGGGACACCGGCCCCAGGTGACCGGGTCACGTGGGGTCACCGGCCCCAGGTGACCGGGTCACGTGGGGTCACCGGACCCAGGTCAGCGGGTCACGTGGGGACACCGGCCCCAGGTAACCGGGTCATACCGAGTCCCCGGACCCAGGTCACCGGGTCAGTTCGGGACCCCGGACCCAGGTCGGGTCATGTCACGTCCCATGCCCGGGTCCCCGGGTTGGATTTTTACCCAGACCCCGGGTCACAGGGTCATGTCGGGTCAACGGCCTGGGTACAAGGGTCTGGTGACCACCCCGACCCCAGGTCCCCGGGTCATGACGGGACACCGGACCAGGTCCCCGAGTCCGGTCGACACCACAGCCCCAGGTCACCGGGTCATGTCGGGACCCAGCCCGGGTCCCCGGGACGCGTTTTTACCCCAGCCGCAGATCACCGGGTCCTGTCGGGTACCCGGGTCGGGTCCCCTGGACAGGTCGGCACCCCGGCCCCGGGTCACGGGGTCATGTCGGGTCGCTGTCCCGGGTACCAGTGTCAGGTGACCACCCCGGCCCCGGGAGACGGAGTCATACCGGGTCCCCGGCCCGGGTCCCCGGGTTGCATCGGGACACCAGCGAAGGACCACCGGGTCCTGTCGGGTCCCCGGCCCGGGTCCCCTGGACAGGTCGTTAACCCGGCCCCAGGTCACCGGGTCATGTCGCGCACCCGGCCTGGTTCCCAGGTTCCGGTGACCACCCCGGCACCAGGACCCCGGGTCCCGTGGGGACCCCGGACCCAGGTCAGCGGGTCACGTGGGGACACCGGCCCCAGGTCACCGCGTCAGGTCGGGACCCCGAACCCAGGTCCACGAGTCCGTCGACACCACAGCCCCGGGTCACCGGGTCGTGTCGGGTAACCGGCCTGGTTCCAAGGTTCCGATGACCACCCCGGCACCAGGACCCCGGGTCACGTGGGGACACCGGCCCCAGGTGACCGGGTCACGTGGGGACACCGGCCCCAGGTCATCGGGTCACGTGGGGTCACCGGCCCCAGGTGACCGGGTCACGTGGGGTCACCGGCCCCAGGTGACCGGGTCACGTGGGGTCACCGGCCCCAGGTGACCTGGTCACGTGGGGTCACCGGCCCCAGGTGACCGGGTCACGTGGGGTCACCGGCCCCAGGTGACCGGGTCACGTGGGGTCACCGGCCCCAGGTGACCGGGTCACGTGGGGTCACCGGACCCAGGTGACCGGGTCACGTGGGGACACCGGCACCAGGTGACCGGGTCACGTGGGGTCACCGGCCCCAGGTGACCGGGTCACGTGGGGACACCGGCCCCAGGTCATCGGGTCACGTGGGGTCACCGGCCCCAGGTGACCGGGTCACGTGGGGTCACCGGCCCCAGGTGACCGGGTCACGTGGGGTCACCGGCCCCAGGTGACCGGGTCACGTGGGGTCACCGGCCCCAGGTGACCGGGTCACGTGGGGTCACCGGCCCCAGGTCAGCGGGTCACGTGGGGTCACCGGCCCCAGGTGACCGGGTCACGTGGGGACACCGGCCCCAGGTGACCGGGTCACGTGGGGTCACCGGCCCTAGGTCAGCGGGTCACGTGGGGACACCGGCCCCAGGTGACCGGGTCACGTGGGGTCACCGGCCCCAGGTGACCGGGTCACGTGGGGTCACCGGCCCCAGGTGACCGGGTCACGTGGGGTCACCGGCCCCAGGTCACCGGGTCACGTGGGGTCACCGGCCCCAGGTCAGCGGGTCACGTGGGGTCACCGGCCCCAGGTGACCGGGTCACGTGGGGTCACCGGCCCCAGGTGACCGGGTCACGTGGGGACACCGGCCCCAGGTGACCGGGTCATACCGAGTCCCCGGACCCAGGTCACCGGGTCAGGTCGGGACCCCGGACCCAGGTCGGGTCATGTCACGTCCCATGCCCGGGTCCCCGGGTTGGATTTTTACCCAGGCCCCGGGTCACAGGGTCATGTCGGGTCAACGGCCTGGGTACAAGGGTCTGGTGACCACCCCGACCCCAGGTCCCCGGGTCATGACGGGACACCGGACCAGGTCCCCGAGTCCGGTCGACACCACAGCCCCAGGTCACCGGGTCATGTCGGGACCCAGCCCGGGTCCCCGGGACGGGTTTTTACCCCAGCCGCAGATCACCGGGTCCTGTCGGGTACCCGGGTCGGGTCCCCTGGACAGGTCGGCACCCCGGCCCCGGGTCACGGGGTCATGTCGGGTCGCTGTCCCGGGTACCAGTGTCAGGTGACCACCCCGGCCCCGGGAGACGGAGTCATACCGGGTCCCCGGCCCGGGTCCCCGGGTTGCATCGGGACACCAGCGAAGGACCACCGGGTCCTGTCGGGTCCCCGGCCCGGGTCCCCTGGACAGGTCGTTAACCCGGCCCCAGGTCACCGGGTCATGTCGCGCACCCGGCCTGGTTCCCAGGTTCCGGTGACCACCCCGGCACCAGGACCCCGGGTCCCGTGGGGACCCCGGCCCCAAGTCACCGGGTCACGTGGGGACACCGGCCCCAGGTCATCGGGTCACGTGGGGTCACCGGCCCTAGGTGACCGGGTCACGTGGGGTCACCGGCCCCAGGTGACCGGGTCACGTGGGGTCACCGGCCCCAGGTGACCGGGTCACGTGGGGTCACCGGCCCCAGGTGACCGGGTCACGTGGGGACACCGGCCCCAGGTGACCGGGTCACGTGGGGTCACCGGCCCCAGGTGACCGGGTCACGTGGGGTCACCGGCCCCAGGTGACCTGGTCACGTGGGGTCACCGGCCCCAGGTGACCGGGTCACGTGGGGTCACCGGCCCCAGGTGACCGGGTCACGTGGGGACACCGGCCCCAGGTGACCGGGTCACGTGGGGTCACCGGCCCCAGGTGACCGGGTCACGTGGGGTCACCGGACCCAGGTCAGCGGGTCACGTGGGGACACCGGCCCCAGGTAACCGGGTCATACCGAGTCCCCGGACCCAGGTCACCGGGTCAGTTCGGGACCCCGGACCCAGGTCGGGTCATGTCACGTCCCATGCCCGGGTCCCCGGGTTGGATTTTTACCCAGGCCCCGGGTCACAGGGTCATGTCGGGTCAACGGCCTGGGTACAAGGGTCTGGTGACCACCCCGACCCCAGGTCCCCGGGTCATGACGGGACACCGGACCAGGTCCCCGAGTCCGGTCGACACCACAGCCCCAGGTCACCGGGTCATGTCGGGACCCAGCCCGGGTCCCCGGGACGGGTTTTTACTCCAGCCGCAGATCACCGGGTCCTGTCGGGTACCCGGGTCGGGTCCCCTGGACAGGTCGGCACCCCGGCCCCGGGTCACGGGGTCATGTCGGGTCGCTGTCCCGGGTACCAGTGTCAGGTGACCACCCCGGCCCCGGGAGACGGAGTCATACCGGGTCCCCGGCCCGGGTCCCCGGGTTGCATCGGGACACCAGCGAAGGACCACCAGGTCCTGTCGGGTCCCCGGCCCGGGTCCCCTGGACAGGTCGTTAACCCGGCCCCAGGTCACCGGGTCATGTCGCGCACCCGGCCTGGTTCCCAGGTTCCGGTGACCACCCCGGCACCAGGACCCCGGGTCACGTGGGGACCCCGGACCCAGGTCAGCGGGTCACGTGGGGACACCGGCCCCAGGTCACCGCGTCAGGTCGGGACCCCGAACCCAGGTCCACGAGTCCGTCGACACCACAGCCCCGGGTCACCGGGTCGTGTCGGGTAACCGGCCTGGTTCCAAGGTTCCGATGACCACCCCGGCACCAGGACCCCGGGTCACGTGGGGACACCGGCCCCAGGTGACCGGGTCACGTGGGGACACCGGCCCCAGGTCATCGGGTCACGTGGGGTCACCGGCCCCAGGTGACCGGGTCACGTGGGGTCACCGGCCCCAGGTGACCGGGTCACGTGGGGTCACCGGCCCCAGGTCACCGGGTCACGTGGGGTCACCGGCCCCAGGTCAGCGGGTCACGTGGGGTCACCGGCCCCAGGTGACCGGGTCACGTGGGGTCACCGGCCCCAGGTGACCGGGTCACGTGGGGTCACCGGCCCCAGGTGACCGGGTCACGTGGGGACACCGGCCCCAGGTGACCGGGTCATACCGAGTCCCCGGACCCAGGTCACCGGGTCAGTTCGGGACCCCGGACCCAGGTCGGGTCATGTCACGTCCCATGCCCGGGTCCCCGGGTTGGATTTTTACCCAGGCCCCGGGTCACAGGGTCATGTCGGGTCAACGGCCTGGGTACAAGGGTCTGGTGACCACCCCGACCCCAGGTCCCCGGGTCATGACGGGACACCGGACCAGGTCCCCGAGTCCGGTCGACACCACAGCCCCAGGTCACCGGGTCATGTCGGGACCCAGCCCGGGTCCCCGGGATGGGTTTTTACCCCAGCCGCAGATCACCGGGTCCTGTCGGGTACCCGGGTCGGGTCCCCTGGACAGGTCGGCACCCCGGCCCCGGGTCACGGGGTCATGTCGGGTCGCTGTCCCGGGTACCAGTGTCAGGTGACCACCCCGGCCCCGGGAGACGGAGTCATACCGGGTCCCCGGCCCGGGTCCCCGGGTTGCATCGGGACACCAGCGAAGGACCACCAGGTCCTGTCGGGTCCCCGGCCCGGGTCCCCTGGACAGGTCGTTAACCCGGCCCCAGGTCACCGGGTCATGTCGCGCACCCGGCCTGGTTCCCAGGTTCCGGTGACCACCCCGGCACCAGGACCCCGGGTCCCGTGGGGACCCCGGACCCAGGTCAGCGGGTCACGTGGGGACACCGGCCCCAGGTCACCGCGTCAGGTCGGGACCCCGAACCCAGGTCCACGAGTCCGTCGACACCACAGCCCCGGGTCACCGGGTCGTGTCGGGTAACCGGCCTGGTTCCAAGGTTCCGATGACCACCCCGGCACCAGGACCCCGGGTCACGTGGGGACACCGGCCCCAGGTGACCGGGTCACGTGGGGACACCGGCCCCAGGTGATCGGGTCACGTGGGGTCACCGGCCCCAGGTGACCGGGTCACGTGGGGTCACCGGCCCCAGGTGACCGGGTCACGTGGGGACACCGGCCCCAGGTGACCGGGTCACGTGGGGTCACCGGCCCCAGGTCACCGGGTCACGTGGGGTCACCGGCCCCAGGTGACCGGGTCACGTGGGGTCACCGGCCCCAGGTGACCGGGTCACGTGGGGTCACCGGCCCCAGGTGACCGAGTCACGTGGGGACACCGGCCCCAGGTGACCGGGTCATACCGAGTCCCCGGACCCAGGTCACCGGGTCAGTTCGGGACCCCGGACCCAGGTCGGGTCATGTCACGTTCCATGCCCGGGTCCCCGGGTTGGATTTTTACCCAGGCCCCGGGTCACAGGGTCATGTCGGGTCAACGGCCTGGGTACAAGGGTCTGGTGACCACCCCGACCCCAGGTCCCCGGGTCATGACGGGACACCGGACCAGGTCCCCGAGTCCGGTCGACACCACAGCCCCAGGTCACCGGGTCATGTCGGGACCCAGCCCGGGTCCCCGGGACGGGTTTTTACCCCAGCCGCAGATCACCGGGTCCTGTCGGGTACCCGGGTCGGGTCCCCTGGACAGGTCGGCACCCCGGCCCCGGGTCACGGGGTCATGTCGGGTCGCTGTCCCGGGTACCAGTGTCAGGTGACCACCCCGGCCCCGGGAGATGGAGTCATACCGGGTCCCCGGCCCGGGTCCCCGGGTTGCATCGGGACACCAGCGAAGGACCACCGGGTCCTGTCGGGTCCCCGGCCCGGGTCCCCTGGACAGGTCGTTAACCCGGCCCCAGGTCACCGGGTCATGTCGCGCACCCGGCCTGGTTCCCAGGTTCTGGTGACCACCCCGGCACCAGGACCCCGGGTCCCGTGGGGACCCCGGACCCAGGTCAGCGGGTCACGTGGGGACACCGGCCCCAGGTCACCGCGTCAGGTCGGGACCCCGAACCCAGGTCCACGAGTCCGTCGACACCACAGCCCCGGGTCACCGGGTCGTGTCGGGTAACCGGCCTGGTTCCAAGGTTCCGATGACCACCCCGGCACCAGGACCCCGGGTCACGTGGGGACACCGGCCCCAGGTGACCGGGTCACGTGGGGACACCGGCCCCAAGTCATCGGGTCACGTGGGGACACCGGCCCCAAGTCATCGGGTCACGTGGGGTCACCGGCCCCAGGTGACCGGGTCACGTGGGGTCACCGGCCCCAGGTGACCGGGTCACGTGGGGTTACCGGCCCCAGGTGACCGGGTCACGTGGGGTCACCGGCCCCAGGTGACCGGGTCACGTGGGGTCACCGGCCCCAGGTGACCGGGTCACGTGGGGTCACCGGCCCCAGGTGACCGGGTCACGTGGGGTCACCGGACCCAGGTGACCGGGTCACGTGGGTACACCGGCACCAGGTGACCGGGTCACGTGGGGTCACCGGCCCCAGGTGACCGGGTCACGTGGGGTCACCGGCCCCAGGTGTTCGGGTCACGTGAGGTCACCGGCCCCAGGTGACCGGTTCACGTGGGGTCACCGGCCCCAGGTCAGCGGGTCACGTTGGGTCACCGGCCCCAGGTGACCGGGTCACGTGGGGTCACCGGCCCCAGGTCAGCAGGTCACGTGGGGACACCGGCCCCAGGTAACCGGGTCATACCGAGTCCCCGGACCCAGGTCACCGGGTCAGTTCGGGACCCCGGACCCAGGTCGGGTCATGTCACGTCCCATGCCCGGGTCCACGGGTTGGATTTTTACCCAGGCCCCGGGTCACAGGGTCATGTCGGGTCAACGGCCTGGGTACAAGTGTCTGGTGACCACCCCGACCCCAGGTCCCCGGGTCATGACGGGACACCGGACCAGGTCCCCGAGTCCGGTCGACACCACAGCCCCAGGTCACCGGGTCATGTCGGGACTCAGCCCGGGTCCCCGGGACGGGTTTTTACCCCAGCCGCAGATCACCGGGTCCTGTCGGGTACCCGGGTCGGGTCCCCTGGACAGGTCGGCACCCCGGCCCCGGGTCACGGGGTCATGTCGGGTCGCTGTCCCGGGTACCAGTGTCAGGTGACCACCCCGGCCCCGGGAGACGGAGTCATACCGGGTCCCCGGCCCGGGTCCCCGGGTTGCATCAGGACACCAGCGAAGGACCACCGGGTCCTGTCGGGTCCCCGGCCCGGGTCCCCTGGACAGGTCGTTAACCCGGCCCCAGGTCACCGGGTCATGTCGCGCACCCGGCCTGGTTCCCAGGTTCCGGTGACCACCCCGGCACCAGGACCCCGGGTCACGTGGGGACACCGGCCCCAGGTGACCGGGTCACGTGGGGACACCGGCCCCAGGTCATCGGGTCACGTGGGGTCACCGGCCCCAGGTGACCGGGTCACGTGGGGTCACCGGCACCAGGTGACCGGGTCACGTGGGGTCACCGGCCCCAGGTGACCGGGTCACGTGGGGTCACCGGCCCCAGGTGACCGGGTCACGTTGGGTCACCGGCCCCAGGTGACCGGGTCACGTGGGGTCACCGGCCCCAGGTGACCGGGTCACGTGGGGTCACCGGCCCCAGGTGACCGGGTCACGTGGGGACACCGGCCCCAGGTGACCGGGTCACGTGGGGTCACCGGCCCCAGGTGACCGGGTCACGTGGGGACACCGGCCCCAGGTGACCTGGTCACGTGGGGTCACCGGCCCCAGGTGACCGGGTCACGTGGGGTCACTGGCCCCAGGTGACCGGGTCACGTAGGGACACCGGCCCCAGGTGACCGGGTCACGTGGGGTCACCGGCCCCAGGTGACCGGGTCACGTGGGGTCACCGGACCCAGGTCAGCGGGTCACGTGGGGACACCGGCCCCAGGTAACCGGGTCATACCGAGTCCCCGGACCCAGGTCACCGGGTCAGTTCGGGACCCCGGACCCAGGTCGGGTCATGTCACGTCCCATGCCCGGGTCCCCGGGTTGGATTTTTACCCAGACCCCGGGTCACAGGGTCATGTCGGGTCAACGGCCTGGGTACAAGGGTCTGGTGACCACCCCGACCCCAGGTCCCCGGGTCATGACGGGACACCGGACCAGGTCCCCGAGTCCGGTCGACACCACAGCCCCAGGTCACCGGGTCATGTCGGGACCCAGCCCGGGTCCCCGGGACGCGTTTTTACCCCAGCCGCAGATCACCGGGTCCTGTCGGGTACCCGGGTCGGGTCCCCTGGACAGGTCGGCACCCCGGCCCCGGGTCACGGGGTCATGTCGGGTCGCTGTCCCGGGTACCAGTGTCAGGTGACCACCCCGGCCCCGGGAGACGGAGTCATACCGGGTCCCCGGCCCGGGTCCCCGGGTTGCATCGGGACACCAGCGAAGGACCACCGGGTCCTGTCGGGTCCCCGGCCCGGGTCCCCTGGACAGGTCGTTAACCCGGCCCCAGGTCACCGGGTCATGTCGCGCACCCGGCCTGGTTCCCACGTTCCGGTGACCACCCCGGCACCAGGACCCCGGGTCCCGTGGGGACCCCGGACCCAGGTCAGCGGGTCACGTGGGGACACCGGCCCCAGGTCACCGCGTCAGGTCGGGACCCCGAACCCAGGTCCACGAGTCCGTCGACACCACAGCCCCGGGTCACCGGGTCGTGTCGGGTAACCGGCCTGGTTCCAAGGTTCCGATGACCACCCCGGCACCAGGACCCCGGGTCACGTGGGGACACCGGCCCCAGGTGACCGGGTCACGTGGGGACACCGGCCCCAGGTCATCGGGTCACGTGGGGTCACCGGCCCCAGGTGACCGGGTCACGTGGGGTCACCGGCCCCAGGTGACCGGGTCACGTGGGGTCACCGGCCCCAGGTGACCTGGTCACGTGGGGTCACCGGCCCCAGGTGACCGGGTCACGTGGGGTCACCGGCCCCAGGTGACCGGGTCACGTGGGGTCACCGGCCCCAGGTGACCGGGTCACGTGGGGTCACCGGCCCCAGGTGACCGGGTCACGTGGGGTCACCGGACCCAGGTGACCGGGTCACGTGGGGACACCGGCACCAGGTGACCGGGTCACGTGGGGTCACCGGCCCCAGGTGACCGGGTCACGTGGGGACACCGGCCCCAGGTCATCGGGTCACGTGGGGTCACCGGCCCCAGGTGACCGGGTCACGTGGGGTCACCGGCCCCAGGTGACCGGGTCACGTGGGGTCACCGGCCCCAGGTGACCGGGTCACGTGGGGTCACCGGCCCCAGGTGACCGGGTCACGTGGGGTCACCGGCCCCAGGTCAGCGGGTCACGTGGGGTCACCGGCCCCAGGTGACCGGGTCACGTGGGGACACCGGCCCCAGGTGACCGGGTCACGTGGGGTCACCGGCCCTAGGTCAGCGGGTCACGTGGGGACACCGGCCCCAGGTGACCGGGTCACGTGGGGTCACCGGCCCCAGGTGACCGGGTCACGTGGGGTCACCGGCCCCAGGTGACCGGGTCACGTGGGGTCACCGGCCCCAGGTGACCGGGTCACGTGGGGTCACCGGCCCCAGGTCACCGGGTCACGTGGGGTCACCGGCCCCAGGTCAGCGGGTCACGTGGGGTCACCGGCCCCAGGTGACCGGGTCACGTGGGGTCACCGGCCCCAGGTGACCGGGTCACGTGGGGACACCGGCCCCAGGTGACCGGGTCATACCGAGTCCCCGGACCCAGGTCACCGGGTCAGGTCGGGACCCCGGACCCAGGTCGGGTCATGTCACGTCCCATGCCCGGGTCCCCGGGTTGGATTTTTACCCAGGCCCCGGGTCACAGGGTCATGTCGGGTCAACGGCCTGGGTACAAGGGTCTGGTGACCACCCCGACCCCAGGTCCCCGGGTCATGACGGGACACCGGACCAGGTCCCCGAGTCCGGTCGACACCACAGCCCCAGGTCACCGGGTCATGTCGGGACCCAGCCCGGGTCCCCGGGACGGGTTTTTACCCCAGCCGCAGATCACCGGGTCCTGTCGGGTACCCGGGTCGGGTCCCCTGGACAGGTCGGCACCCCGGCCCCGGGTCACGGGGTCATGTCGGGTCGCTGTCCCGGGTACCAGTGTCAGGTGACCACCCCGGCCCCGGGAGACGGAGTCATACCGGGTCCCCGGCCCGGGTCCCCGGGTTGCATCGGGACACCAGCGAAGGACCACCGGGTCCTGTCGGGTCCCCGGCCCGGGTCCCCTGGACAGGTCGTTAACCCGGCCCCAGGTCACCGGGTCATGTCGCGCACCCGGCCTGGTTCCCAGGTTCCGGTGACCACCCCGGCACCAGGACCCCGGGTCCCGTGGGGACCCCGGACCCAGGTCAGCGGGTCACGTGGGGACACCGGCCCCAGGTCACCGCGTCAGGTCGGGACCCCGAACCCAGGTCCACGAGTCCGTCGACACCACAGCCCCGGGTCACCGGGTCGTGTCGGGTAACCGGCCTGGTTCCAAGGTTCCGATGACCACCCCGGCACCAGGACCCCGGGTCACGTGGGGACACCGGCCCCAGGTGACCGGGTCAGGTGGGGACACCGGCCCCAGGTCAGCGGGTCACGTGGGGTCACCGGCCCCAGGTGACCGGGTCACGTGGGGTCACCGGCCCCAGGTGACCGGGTCACGTGGGGTCACCGGCCCCAGGTGACCGGGTCACGTGGGGTCACCGGCCCCAGGTGACCGGGTCACGTGGGGTCACCGGCCCCAGGTGACCGGGTCACGTGGGGACACCGGCCCCAGGTGACCGGGTCACGTGGGGTCACCGGCCCCAGGTGACCGGGTCACGTGGGGTCACCGGCCCCAGGTGTCCGGGTCACGTGGGGTCACCGGCCCCAGGTGACCGGGTCACGTGGGGTCACCGGCCCCAGGTGACCGGGTCACGTGGGGTCACCGGCCCCAGGTGACCGGGTCACGTGGGGACACCGGCCCCAGGTGACCGGGTCACGTGGGGTCACCGGCCCCAGGTGACCTGGTCACGTGGGGTCACCGGCCCCAGGTGACCGGGTCACGTGGGGTCACTGGCCCCAGGTGACCGGGTCACGTGGGGACACCGGCCCCAGGTGACCGGGTCACGTGGGGTCACCGGCCCCAGGTGACCGGGTCACGTGGGGTCACCGGACCCAGGTCAGCGGGTCACGTGGGGACACCGGCCCCAGGTAACCGGGTCATACCGAGTCCCCGGACCCAGGTCACCGGGTCAGTTCGGGACCCCGGACCCAGGTCGGGTCATGTCACGTCCCATGCCCGGGTCCCCGGGTTGGATTTTTACCCAGGCCCCGGGTCACAGGATCATGTCGGGTCAACGGCCTGGGTACAAGTGTCTGGTGACCACCCCGACCCCAGGTCCCCGGGTCATGACGGGACAGCGGACCAGGTCCCCGAGTCCGGTCGACACCACAGCCCCAGGTCACCGGGTCATGTCGGGACCCAGCCCGGGTCCCCGGGACGGGTTTTTACCCCAGCCGCAGATCACCGGGTCCTGTCGGGTACCCGGGTCGGGTCCCCTGGACAGGTCGGCACCCCGGCCCCGGGTCACGGGGTCATGTCGGGTCGCTGTCCCGGGTACCAGTGTCAGGTGACCACCCCGGCCCCGGGAGACGGAGTCATACCGGGTCCCCGGCCCGGGTCCCCGGGTTGCATCGGGACACCAGCGAAGGACCACCGGGTCCTGTCGGGTCCCCGGCCCGGGTCCCCTGGACAGGTCGTTAACCCGGCCCCAGGTCACCGGGTCATGTCGCGCACCCGGCCTGGTTCCCAGGTTCCGGTGACCACCCCGGCACCAGGACCCCGGGTCACGTGGGGACCCCGGACCCAGGTCAGCGGGTCACGTGGGGACACCGGCCCCAGGTCACCGCGTCAGGTCGGGACACCGAACCCAGGTCCACGAGTCCGTCGACACCACAGCCCCGGGTCACCGGGTCGTGTCGGGTAACCGGCCTGGTTCCAAGGTTCCGATGACCACCCCGGCACCAGGACCCCGGGTCACGTGGGGACACCGGCCCCAGGTGACCGGGTCACGTGGGGACACCGGCCCCAGGTCATCGGGTCACGTGGGGTCACCGGCCCCAGGTGACCGGGTCACGTGGGGTCACCGGCCCCAGGTGACCGGGTCACGTGGGGTCACCGGCCCCAGGTCAGCGGGTCACGTGGGGTCACCGGCCCCAGGTGACCGGGTCACGTGGGGACACCGGCCCCAGGTGACCGGGTCACATGGGGTCACCGGCCCTAGGTCAGCTGGTCACGTGGGGACACCGGCCACAGGTGACCGGGTCACGTGGGGTCACCGGCCCCAGGTGACCGGGTCACGTGGGGTCACCGGCCCCAGGTGACCGGGTCACGTGGGGTCACCGGACCCAGGTGACCGGGTCACGTGGGTACACCGGCCCCAGGTGACCGGGTCACGTGGGGTCACCGGCCCCAGGTGACCGGGTCACGTGGGGTCACCGGCCCCAGGTGACCGGGTCACGTGGGGTCACCGGCCCCAGGTCACCGGGTCACGTGGGGTCACCGGCCCCAGGTCAGCGGGTCACGTGGGGTCACCGGCCCCAGGTGACCGGGTCACGTGGGGTCACCGGACCCAGGTCAGCGGGTCACGTGGGGACACCGGCCCCAGGTAACCGGGTCATACCGAGTCCCCGGACTCAGGTCACCGGGTCAGTTCGGGACCCCGGACCCAGGTCGGGTCATGTCACGTCCCATGCCCGGGTCCCCGGGTTGGATTTTTACCCAGGCCCCGGGTCACAGGGTCATGTCGGGTCAACGGCCTGGGTACAAGGGTCTGGTGACCACCCCGACCCCAGGTCCCCGGGTCATGACGGGACACCGGACCAGGTCCCCGAGTCCGGTCGACACCACAGCCCCAGGTCACCGGGTCATGTCGGGACCCAGCCCGGGTCCCCGGGACGGGTTTTTACCCCAGCCGCAGATCACCGGGTCCTGTCGGGTACCCGGGTCGGGTCCCCTGGACAGGTCGGCACCCCGGCCCCGGGTCACGGGGTCATGTCGGGTCGCTGTCCCGGGTACCAGTGTCAGGTGACCACCCCGGCCCCGGGAGACGGAGTCATACCGGGTCCCCGGCCCGGGTCCCCGGGTTGCATCGGGACACCAGCGAAGGACCACCGGGTCCTGTCGGGTCCCCGGCCCGGGTCCCCTGGACAGGTCGTTAACCCGGCCCCAGGTCACCGGGTCATGTCGCGCACCCGGCCTGGTTCCCAGGTTCCGGTGACCACCCCGGCACCAGGACCCCGGGTCCCGTGGGGACCCCGGACCCAGGTCAGCGGGTCACGTGGGGACACCGGCCCCAGGTCACCGCGTCAGGTCGGGACCCCGAACCCAGGTCCACGAGTCCGTCGACACCACAGCCCCGGGTCACCGGGTCGTGTCGGGTAACCGGCCTGGTTCCAAGGTTCCGATGACCACCCCGGCACCAGGACCCCGGGTCACGTGGGGACACCGGCCCCAGGTGACCGGGTCACGTGGGGACACCGGCCCCAGGTCATCGGGTCACGTGGGGTCACCGGCCCCAGGTGACCGGGTCACGTGGGGTCACCGGCCCCAGGTGACCGGGTCACGTGGGGTCACCGGCCCCAGGTGACCTGGTCACGTGGGGTCACCGGCACTAGGTGACCGGGTCACGTGGGGTCACCGGCCCCAGGTGACCGGGTCACGTGGGGTCACCGGCCCCAGGTGACCGGGTCACGTGGGGTCACCGGACCCAGGTGACCGGGTCACGTGGGGACACCGGCCCCAGGTGACCGGGTCACGTGGGGTCACCGGCCCCAGGTGACCGGGTCACGTGGGGACACCGGCCCCAGGTCATCGGGTCACGTGGGGTCACCGGCCCCAGGTGACCGGGTCACGTGGGGTCACCGGCCCCAGGTGACCGGGTCACGTGGGGTCACCGGCCCCAGGTGACCGGGTCACGTGGGGTCACCGGCCCCAGGTCAGCGGGTCACGTGGGGACACCGGCCCCAGGTGACCGGGTCACGTGGGGTCACCGGCCCCAGGTGACCGGGTCACGTGGGGTCACCGGACCCAGGTGACCGGGTCACGTGGGTACACCGGCCCCAGGTGACCGGGTCACGTGGGGTCACCGGCCCCAGGTGACCGGGTCACGTGGGGTCACCGGCCCCAGGTGACCGGGTCACGTGGGGTCACCGGCCCCAGGTCACCGGGTCACGTGGGGTCACCGGCCCCAGGTCAGCGGGTCACGTGGGGTCACCGGCCCCAGGTGACCGGGTCACGTGGGGTCACCGGACCCAGGTCAGCGGGTCACGTGGGGACACCGGCCCCAGGTAACCGGGTCATACCGAGTCCCCGGACTCAGGTCACCGGGTCAGTTCGGGACCCCGGACCCAGGTCGGGTCATGTCACGTCCCATGCCCGGGTCCCCGGGTTGGATTTTTACCCAGGCCCCGGGTCACAGGGTCATGTCGGGTCAACGGCCTGGGTACAAGGGTCTGGTGACCACCCCGACCCCAGGTCCCCGGGTCATGACGGGACAACGGACCAGGTCCCCGAGTCCGGTCGACACCACAGCCCCAGGTCACCGGGTCATGTCGGGACCCAGCCCGGGTCCCCGGGACGGGTTTTTACCCCAGCCGCAGATCACCGGGTCCTGTCGGGTACCCGGGTCGGGTCCCCTGGACAGGTCGGCACCCCCGGCCCCGGGTCACGGGGTCATGTCGGGTCGCTGTCCCGGGTACCAGTGTCAGGTGACCACCCCGGCCCCGGGAGACGGAGTCATACCGGGTCCCCGGCCCGGGTCCCCGGGTTGCATCGGGACACCAGCGAAGGACCACCGGGTCCTGTCGGGTCCCCGGCCCGGGTCCCCTGGACAGGTCGTTAACCCGGCCCCAGGTCACCGGGTCATGTCGCGCACCCGGCCTGGTTCCCAGGTTCCGGTGACCACCCCGGCACCAGGACCCCGGGTCCCGTGGGGACCCCGGACCCAGGTCAGCGGGTCACGTGGGGACACCGGCCCCAGGTCACCGCGTCAGGTCGGGACCCCGAACCCAGGTCCACGAGTCCGTCGACACCACAGCCCCGGGTCACCGGGTCGTGTCGGGTAACCGGCCTGGTTCCAAGGTTCCGATGACCACCCCGGCACCAGGACCCCGGGTCAGGTGGGCACACCGGCCCCAGGTGACCGGGTCACGTGGGGACCCCGGCCCCAGGTCATCGGGTCACGTGGGGTCACCGGCCCCAGGTGACCGGGTCACGTGGGGTCACCGGCCCCAGGTGACCGGGTCACGTGGGGTCACCGGCCCCAGGTGACCGGGTCACGTGGGGTCACCGGCCCCAGGTCAGCGGGTCACGTGGGGTCACCGGCCCCAGGTGACCGGGTCACGTGGGGTCACCGGCCCCAGGTGACCGGGTCACGTGGGGTCACCGGCCCCAGGTGACCGGGTCACGTGGGGTCACCGGCCCCAGGTGACCGGGTCACGTGGGGTCACCGGCCCCAGGTGACCGGGTCACGTGTGGACACCGGCCCCAGGTGACCGGGTCACGTGGGGACACCGGCCCCAGGTGACCGGGTCACGTGGGGTCACCGGCCCCAGGTGACCTGGTCACGTGGGGTCACCGGCCCCAGGTGACCGGGTCACGTGGGGTCACCGGCCCCAGGTCAGCGGGTCACGTGGGGTCACCGGCCCCAGGTGACCGGGTCACGTGGGGTCACCGGACCCAGGTCAGCGGGTCACGTGGGGACACCTGCCCCAGGTAACCGGGTCATACCGAGTCCCCGGACCCAGGTCACCGGGTCAGTTCGGGACCCCGGACCCAGGTCGGGTCATGTCACGTCCCATGCCCGGGTCCCCGGGTTGGATTTTTACCCAGGCCCCGGGTCACAGGGTCATGTCGGGTCAACGGCCTGGGTACAAGGGTCTGGTGACCACCCCGACCCCAGGTCCCCGGGTCATGACGGGACACCGGACCAGGTCCCCGAGTCCGGTCGACACCACAGCCCCAGGTCACCGGGTCATGTCGGGACCCAGCCCGGGTCCCCGGGACGGGTTTTTACCCCAGCCGCAGATCACCGGGTCCTGTCGGGTACCCGGGTCGGGTCCCCTGGACAGGTCGGCACCCCGGCCCCGGGTCACGGGGTCATGTCGGGTCGCTGTCCCGGGTACCAGTGTCAGGTGACCACCCCGGCCCCGGGAGACGGAGTCATACCGGGTCCCCGGCCCGGGTCCCCGGGTTGCATCGGGACACCAGCGAAGGACCACCGGGTCCTGTCGGGTCCCCGGCCCGGGTCCCCTGGACAGGTCGTTAACCCGGCCCCAGGTCACCGGGTCATGTCGCGCACCCGGCCTGGTTCCCAGGTTCCGGTGACCACCCCGGCACCAGGACCCCGGGTCCCGTGGGGACCCCGGACCCAGGTCACCGCGTCAGGTCGGGACCCCGAACCCAGGTCCACGAGTCCGTCGACACCACAGCCCCGGGTCACCGGGTCGTGTCGGGTAACCGGCCTGGTTCCAAGGTTCCGATGACCACCCCGGCACCAGGACCCCGGGTCACGTGGGGACACCGCCCCAGGTGACCGGGTCACGTGGGGACACCGGCCCCAGGTCATCGGGTCACGTGGGGTCACCGGCCCCAGGTGACCGGGTCACGTGGGGTCACCGGCCCCAGGTGTCCGGGTCACGTGGGGTCACCGGCCCCAGGTGACCGGGTCACGTGGGGTCACCGGCCCCAGGTCCACGAGTCCGTCGACACCACAGCCCCGGGTCACCGGGTCGTGTCGGGTAACCGGCCTGGTTCCAAGGTTCCGATGACCACCCCGGCACCAGGACCCCGGGTCACGTGGGGACACCGGCCCCAGGTGACCGGGTCACGTGGGGACACCGGCCCCAGGTCATCGGGTCACGTGGGGTCACCGGCCCCAGGTGACCGGGTCACGTGGGGTCACCGGCCCCAGGTGACCGGGTCACGTGGGGTCACCGGCCCCAGGTGACCGGGTCACGTGGGGTCACCGGCCCCAGGTGTTCGGGTCACGTGGGGTCACCGGCCCCAGGTGACCGGGTCACGTGGGGTCACCGGCCCCAGGTGACCGGGTCACGTGGGGTCACCGGCCCCAGGTGACCGGGTCACGTGGGGACATCGGCCCCAGGTGACCGGGTCACGTGGGGTCACCGGCCCCAGGTCACCGGGTCACGTGGGGTCACCGGCCCCAGGTGACCGGGTCACGTGGGGTCACCGGCCCCAGGTGACCGGGTCACGTGGGGTCACCGGCCCCAGGTGACCGGGTCACGTGGGGTCACCGGCCCCAGGTCAGCGGGTCACGTGGGGTCACCGGCCCCAGGTGACCGGGTCACGTGGGGTCACCGGACCCAGGTCAGCGGGTCACGTGGGGACACCGGCCCCAGGTAACCGGGTCATACCGAGTCCCCGGACCCAGGTCACCGGGTCAGTTCGGGACCCCGGACCCAGGTCGGGTCATGTCACGTCCCATGCCCGGGTCCCCGGGTTGGATTTTTACCCAGGCCCCGGGTCACAGGGTCATGTCGGGTCAACGGCCTGGGTACAAGGGTCTGGTGACCACCCCGACCCCAGGTCCCCGGGTCATGACGGGACACCGGACCAGGTCCCCGAGTCCGGTCGACACCACAGCCCCAGGTCACCGGGTCATGTCGGGACCCAGCCCGGGTCCCCGGGACGGGTTTTTACTCCAGCCGCAGATCACCGGGTCCTGTCGGGTACCCGGGTCGGGTCCCCTGGACAGGTCGGCACCCCGGCCCCGGGTCACGGGGTCATGTCGGGTCGCTGTCCCGGGTACCAGTGTCAGGTGACCACCCCGGCCCCGGGAGACGGAGTCATACCAGGTCCCCGGCCCGGGTCCCCGGGTTGCATCGGGACACCAGCGAAGGACCACCGGGTCCTGTCGGGTCCCCGGCCCGGGTCCCCTGGACAGGTCGTTAACCCGGCCCCAGGTCACCGGGTCATGTCGCGCACCCGGCCTGGTTCCCAGGTTCCGGTGACCACCCCGGCACCAGGACCCCGGGTCCCGTGGGGACCCCGGACCCAGGTCACCGCGTCAGGTCGGGACCCCGAACCCAGGTCCACGAGTCCGTCGACACCACAGCCCCGGGTCACCGGGTCGTGTCGGGTAACCGGCCTGGTTCCAACGTTCCGATGACCACCCCGGCACCAGGACCCCGGGTCACGTGGGGACACCGGCCCCAGGTGACCGGGTCACGTGGGGACACCGGCCCCAGGTCATCGGGTCACGTGGGGTCACCGGCCCCAGGTGACCGGGTCACGTGGGGTCACCGGCCCCAGGTGTCCGGGTCACGTGGGGTCACCGGCCCCAGGTGACCGGGTCACGTGGGGTCACCGGCCCCAGGTCCACGAGTCCGTCGACACCACAGCCCCGGGTCACCGGGTCGTGTCGGGTAACCGGCCTGGTTCCAAGGTTCCGATGACCACCCCGGCACCAGGACCCCGGGTCACGTGGGGACACCGGCCCCAGGTGACCGGGTTACGTGGGGACACCGGCCCCAGGTCATCGGGTCACGTGGGGTCACCGGCCCCAGGTGACCGGGTCACGTGGGGTCACCGGCCCCAGGTGACCGGGTCACGTGGGGTCACCGGCCCCAGGTGACCGGGTCACGTGGGGTCACCGGCCCCAGGTGTTCGGGTCACGTGGGGTCACCGGCCCCAGGTGACCGGGTCACGTGGGGTCACCGGCCCCAGGTGACCGGGTCACGTGGGGTCACCGGCCCCAGGTGACCGGGTCACGTGGGGACACCGGCCCCAGGTGACCGGGTCACGTGGGGTCACCGGCCCCAGGTGACCGGGTCACGTGGGGTCACCGGCCCCAGGTGACCTGGTCACGTGGGGTCACCGGCCCCAGGTGACCGGGTCACGTGGGGTCACCGGCCCCAGGTGACCGGGTCACGTGGGGACACCGGCCCCAGGTGACCGGGTCACGTGGGGTCACCGGCCCCAGGTGACCGGGTCACGTGGGGTCACCGGACCCAGGTCAGCGGGTCACGTGGGGACACCGGCCCCAGGTAACCGGGTCATACCGAGTCCCCGGACCCAGGTCACCGGGTCAGTTCGGGACCCCGGACCCAGGTCGGGTCATGTCACGTCCCATGCCCGGGTCCCCGGGTTGGATTTTTACCCAGGCCCCGGGTCACAGGGTCATGTCGGGTCAACGGCCTGGGTACAAGGGTCTGGTGACCACCCCGACCCCAGGTCCCCGGGTCATGACGGGACACCGGACCAGGTCCCCGAGTCCGGTCGACACCACAGCCCCAGGTCACCGGGTCATGTCGGGACCCAGCCCGGGTCCCCGGGACGGGTTTTTACCCCAGCCGCAGATCACCGGGTCCTGTCGGGTACCCGGGTCGGGTCCCCTGGACAGGTCGGCACCCCGGCCCCGGGTCACGGGGTCATGTCGGGTCGCTGTCCCGGGTACCAGTGTCAGGTGACCACCCCGGCCCCGGGAGACGGAGTCATACCGGGTCCCCGGCCCGGGTCCCCGGGTTGCATCGGGACACCAGCGAAGGACCACCGGGTCCTGTCGGGTCCCCGGCCCGGGTCCCCTGGACAGGTCGTTAACCCGGCCCCAGGTCACCGGGTCATGTCGCGCACCCGGCCTGGTTCCCAGGTTCCGGTGACCACCCCGGCACCAGGACCCCGGGTCCCGTGGGGACCCCGGACCCAGGTCACCGCGTCAGGTCGGGACCCCGAACCCAGGTCCACGAGTCCGTCGACACCACAGCCCCGGGTCACCGGGTCGTGTCGGGTAACCGGCCTGGTTCCAAGGTTCCGATGACCACCCCGGCACCAGGACCCCGGGTCACGTGGGGACACCGGCCCCAGGTGACCGGGTCACGTGGGGACACCGGCCCCAGGTCATTGGGTCACGTGGGGTCACCGGCCCCAGGTGACCTGGTCACGTGGGGTCACCGGCCCCAGGTGACCGGGTCACGTGGGGTCACCGGCCCCAGGTGTCCGGGTCACGTGGGGTCACCGGCCCCAGGTGACCGGGTCACGTGGGGTCACCGGCCCCAGGTCCACGAGTCCGTCGACACCACAGCCCCGGGTCACCGGGTCGTGTCGGGTAACCGGCCTGGTTCCAAGGTTCCGATGACCACCCCGGCACCAGGACCCCGGGTCACGTGGGGACACCGGCCCCAGGTGACCGGGTCACGTGGGGACACCGGCCCCAGGTCATCGGGTCACGTGGGGTCACCGGCCCCAGGTGACCGGGTCACGTGGGGTCACCGGCCCCAGGTGACCGGGTCACGTGGGGTCACCGGCCCCAGGTGACCGGGTCACGTGGGGTCACCGGCCCCAGGTGACCGGGTCACGTGGGGACACCGGCCCCAGGTGACCGGGTCACGTGGGGTCACCGGCCCCAGGTGACCGGGTCACGTGGGGTCACCGGCCCCAGGTGACCTGGTCACGTGGGGTCACCGGCCCCAGGTGACCGGGTCACGTGGGGTCACCGGCCCCAGGTGACCGGGTCACGTGGGGACACCGGCCCCAGGTGACCGGGTCACGTGGGGTCACCGGCCCCAGGTGACCGGGTCACGTGGGGTCACCGGACCCAGGTCAGCGGGACACGTGGGGACACCGGCCCCAGGTAACCGGGTCATACCGAGTCCCCGGACCCAGGTCACCGGGTCAGTTCGGGACCCCGGACCCAGGTCGGGTCATGTCACGTCCCATGCCCGGGTCCCCGGGTTGGATTTTTACCCAGGCCCCGGGTCACAGGGTCATGTCGGGTCAACGGCCTGGGTACAAGGGTCTGGTGACCACCCCGACCCCAGGTCCCCGGGTCATGACGGGACACCGGACCAGGTCCCCGAGTCCGGTCGACACCACAGCCCCAGGTCACCGGGTCATGTCGGGACCCAGCCCGGGTCCCCGGGACGGGTTTTTACCCCAGCCGCAGATCACCGGGTCCTGTCGGGTACCCGGGTCGGGTCCCCTGGACAGGTCGGCACCCCGGCCCCGGGTCACGGGGTCATGTCGGGTCGCTGTCCCGGGTAC